>CABFWO010003611.1:33995-83098 GCA_902155825.1 Timema genevievae
CCCCCCCCAGCTTGCTCATCACATCCATGCAACATGGATCTTTTCGCTTAAGTTATCTTGGAAGATTGAAATTTGTTTCTCAAATCACCACTGTTGTTTGTCAATGTGACAAGGGATAAAACTTTTTTTAATTCACAGCCTTGGTACAATATTACTGTATTCGATTGAAATAAGTCATTGAGTTGCAGGCATTTAAATTAAGTCTTTGAGTAATTCCTAAAAAGTTATTATAGATGGTCATATTTTCCCTGGCCTTCTCGTTTTCTTACAGTCATTGAGAGACATTTTGAATATATAATGACAGCTTTGATCAGTCTTGAAAAGGATATCGTTGGTTGTTTAGTTTGCATGAGATTGAGGAGTGTCGGAAAATATATTAGTGTAGATGATGGTTGGGTTTTGAGGGAGAGGATGAACGGGGTGGAAAAAGGAAAAAAAAAGGGCACGATAAAGGGTTGATGGATTATTGATTGAGAAAGGTGGAGAAGAGCCCTGGAAGGTATGTGAAAATATATTTCCCGACAAAATGGGTAGGACCTTTCACGCTCGTTTAAAAAAAATTATCGTGTCCTAAAATAATCAGTAGGTTTGACAAGTACACGTTAAATACCTCAAATAAATGATCAAATAAATATATACATATTAAATATATAATTTTAAATATTATTTAATCTGTTGGAATTTGTTGATATTTGTTTACTTACGTTTGAGTGTGGTGGTTTATTACAATCCAGATACAGAAGGGACCAAAAATTTTATATACAGTTTAATGCACCAATCTAGTAAAATGTGTATATATTTTTTTCAAGCCCCTCTGTATATGTAAAGTCTTTACCTGAAGTTTGATTCAAGTCCTTTCTGGTTTTTATCAAATAAAATATGGATGCGGCGTCACCTACGTTGGAAAGACCGATAGCAATTTTTACACCCATTTTAAGATATACATTTTTAACTATCAAAAATCCAAATTTCCCACACGTAATAGAAGCTGAACTTTCTCATTACCTATTACCGAAGTCGCGAAGTCACCAAAACCCGTCACAAACAATGTATTTCAATCAAATAGTATTTTGTCAAGACCATGTATTTATTAGTAACTAAAATTTAAATGTTTCTTTTTATGTTACGGTGATCGAGACATGCAAAAGCTGAGCCTATTTTTAGGATAAAAGTGGTGTTATTTTTCTAAAAAAAAGATGTTATTATAAGCTGAAAGCTATATTATTTCCGTAAATACGAGTGGAATCAGAATTCGTAAAAAAAAACTTGGATAAAACTGTCTACACTTTTCGTTCATATTGTGTATTTAAGTATTTATTAACATATACGGTGATAAATCAAATATAAATAAACACAAAACATTTCACACTTATTTATATCAAACTCGATATCTCAATATCATTACCTTCGTGTCTTACAAATAGCAATATTGAAATAATCGATTATCAACTTAGGTTTAAACCAAACAATAATAACACCGAAACTAAACTAATATCAAATAAGGAGAAGGGGATAAAAATTAAGAAGATATAATTTTTCCAAACATGACCGCCTGTAGCAAGGTACATATATATTAATATCCTTCCTTGGACATAGCGTGAAATCTTATAAAGTTGGTAAACAAATAATCAAATTTAGGTATCGTAATGTGTAAAAGTAGAAATCGTGATTTTTAACGATAACCTCAGATAAATTAAAATCTTAAATATCCTGAAAACATTCATTTTTCCTGTGATCCATTTTATACCTATAAAATAAGTAAAAACTGATACTAATCGCATAAACGGAAGCCCTGGTATAGTGCTTTCACCAGTGTTACCACGTTGAAAATTATATTGCATGATGTGGTACTTGCCACGTTACAAATAAATATTGTTTATTTAAAAAAAGCTTAAATTTGTGTTATTTGCTTGAAAACAGTAGAATTCGTGTAAAAATGTGTTTAATCGCAAATGCGAGCTTTGCATGTCCCTCTACATTGATTATAAAATCGTGAGGCTTTTAATTTATTCATCAATGTATATATTTAGATAAACAACATAAGGATATAACTTTTACCAATTGATATATTTTGTTTTATATATATATATATATATATATATATATATATATATATATATTATAGTTTGTTTTAATGATAGTTTTACTAACCACAATTAAGAAGATAAAGCCCAGGTCAATTGACAAAAAACCATGAAGGTTTATTGAGTAACTAGTTTTAAGTTGTCAAATATCAAGAACTAACTTTATTTGTCCATGGAAATTTGCTCTCCAAAATAAACAAAATTAATGCGTTTCTTTTTCTCACAAATAACTTCCTGGGTAAATAGCAAACTTGCTAATCTACTTTCTGCTAAGCTCCATCTCGTGTTGATCCAAGGAGTCTAAATGATCAAGACAAGTTGATGTCAGCTGGTGGTGTTCTAGGCAGTGAAGTGACTTTAAAAACTTATCTACCCTTGATATAAATGTTGTTAGACTAGATGCGTTGAAAATGGAAGAGTTCATTTTCATTTCCAAGCAACGCAACGCTTTAATCCAAGCGATGAAGACAAGACATGGCCAGGTTGATGTTAGGGCTAGGATGTTGATGACATGTCATCTTTTACTGAGGGGTCTGGTGCAATGCTCCAATATTTATCAACTCTGTTAAAGACATCTCGTTTGCAAATATATCCTTTTTAGTTTGCTTTATTTTTTTGCATTTTTTGCTATTTTTTAATTTTAAGTGCATTTTCTTTAATTTTGGAGAATTATTTGGTCATTTTTTGAAGAATTTTGTCATCTTAGGTTATTTTGTCATGTCCCCATTTTATTTTATGAAATTACGTCTCCCAGCCTTAAGTAGTAGTTTATAAAAAAACGCTTATTTCAAAATACTGAAATAAAACATTTCAACATCTTATTATTTTGCTAATAACTGGCTGAAGGTTAGTTGGCTATACAAATACAGGCCTACACTCGCTTTTGCTGGAAGCAAGTTATTTGCGGAATGGAATGTCTGGAATGTTACCTTGAGTCCCAAGCACTTCTCTGGCTCATACAGCTGTTAAGGTGGAGGAGGAAGGGAAAGGCGTGGTTTTTCCATGAACAGTTCACAGCGTGCAGTTGGTGTAGTTGTTCTGTGGCGTGCAGTACACTGTAGCGTTTCAGCACCACTTTGAAAATGCCTAAAATTAAACCTAAAATGTCAGTTCATTTAAAACAAATAGTAGCCGAGTTTGGTGATAGTGTGTTTTCTACTGGTGGAAGCCTACTATATTGTAAGTTGTGTGAAACCAAAGTATCGCCTGAAAGACTGTTTACTGTGACACAGCATGTTGGTCGCGAGAAGCACGTGCGTGCTATTGAGCGTGCATCAAAGAAAGCAGTAGTCAACGCTTGCTAACTTCAGTTGCTTCAACATCTACCAAGTCCTCATAGATTAGTAAAGAGTTGTGTGACGGGTTAATGTTAGCAAACAATACACTATATAAACTCTCTAATCCAAACTTACGAGCATTTTTGGAAAAATACACAAACCAAGAAATACCAGACGAATCGACATTACGTAAGAATTATTTACCACAGTTCTACAAAGAAATTTTAAATAAAATAAGGTGCGGTACTCGCGGGAAGAAGCTATGAGTTTCTATCGATGAGACCACTGATGCTGTGGGGCGCTATGTAGCCAATGTTATGATTGGAACATTAGAATTGGATAGACCAGGTGAAATATTGTTATTGACCACCGAAGTATTAGAAAAGGCCAATTACCCGACAGTATTCAAAATGTTTGACAGTGCTATGTTTCTTCTGTGGCCTGAGGGCATAAAACATGACTATGTGCTTTTATTTCTAAGTGATGCAGCACCAAATATGGTACGAGCAGCTAATTTATTGAAGGCACTTTACTCTAAAAGGATACATGTCACGTGCCTAGCACATGGTCTACATAGAGTTTGTGAAGAAGTGCGAGCAAATCATCCCAACATAGACAGGCTTGTGGCAAACGTTAAAAGTTTTTCTTAAAAGCACCCTCACGAGCTGCACATTTCAAAGCCGAGGACATCGCTTTAACACCACAACCTATCATCACACGCTGGGGCACATAGATAAATGCAGGTTTGTATTATTGTGAACATTCCCAGGTATTGAAACAAATAGTACAGAGTTTTGACTGTGAAGAAGCTGCTTCAAAACAAATTGCTCAAGATATATTCTCTGAGCCAAACATGGAGGGCAGTTTGGTATTTATTAGGTCAAACTTTGCAATATTGTCAACAACTATCACATCACTGGAAAAAAGGGGTGAGGCAATGATAGATTCCATTTCACTAGTCAAACAGGTGGAGACTGGTGTTAACAACGCTCATGGAAAAATTGCTACAGCTATTGCGTGTAAACTGGAAAAAGCGGTGGACAAGAATACTGGGTATAAAACTTTGTGTCAAATCTCAGATATGCTCTGTGGTAATAAATATTCTATGGATGGGATTGAGGAGGATTTAACAGCCAACGATCTTCACCACTTCAAGTACGCTCCGATCACATCAGTTGATGTAGAACGCAGCTTTTCGAGGTATAAGAACTTGCTGGCAGATAACCATAGATCCTTCACTTTAGTCAACCTGAGACCAACTCAGACTAAGGTGAATTAAAAGAACAAATATTAGTTGGTGCCTATTTTCTGAAGAATTTTTTAAACATTTATTATAAGATCATTTTTATTCATTTTATAATACATTTTCTTAAGTTTTAGGTCATTTAATAAAGTATATTTTTAGCTTTTTAAAGTGCATGTTTTAATTTTTTTTACGTCATCAACATTTAGGCCCTAGTTATAATAAACCTGCAGGCAAGCGAGGATTCGGGGGAAGGGAGGCGGTCAACGAGTCAGTAGACCCCCTGTGGTAGCTATAAAATTAATACAAAAAGCAAAATTAATGTTCAATTCAGAGATAAATCACACAATTTTGTGAGACCGTGCATTTTTCATAGACGCAAGATGTTCACCCCTTACATCTGTCTGGTAACACAAGTTTGACCTAATTGAAAAGGGTGGAGTGTGCTATTTTTATAAAGGCTTGGACTGGGGTTTCTCCAGACATGGGGGAGGCTTCGTATGGCCTTGCTATTGTTCACGTAATCAGTATTAGTGCCAAGTTGATGATCAAACAACTAAAATTTACAATTGATTTTCAAACAAGAGTTAACATTCATTCATTTGACAGCTTTTTATCCTTTGTTTTCTTTCTCTAGAGTTTAGTGTGAAATTTTTTTTAAGTTTAACCATAAACTAGACAGAATTAAACATTATTCTAATAACTAGTAATTCGGTAAGTAGTTTCAGAGTATAGTTACGGAAATGATTATATTGAATTTGATGGTTGCCAGTTAATATAATGTTTACATTAGATTTGGGCCAAAATTGTTTATAAACTTTTTTTGCATTTTTACTTTTTTTAGCGAGTTCATGGGGTGACTTTGGACATGCCAAGAAAATAAAAAAATAAAGTTTCTAAGAAAGAAACCTATTTTATTTTCCCCGAAATAGAGGACGAGTGTACTATAGATAAAACCCAAATTGTCCGTAAATTGAATGGCATAGAATCAAACACACTTTATCCAAAAATCTAGTTTTCAAGAGACGCAAAAACTGATTCCAGCTGATCTCAAAGCTACAGAACGAAACTGATTTATGCATATTGAAATTAAGACTTTTAAAATACACTTGAAAGGAAGGAAACTATATTTTGTTGCCACTGCTAAGAATTTTAGTGAAATAAAGTTTGGAGAAAGTTCACTTTGTCTCTAAATTGTGGATAAATTGCAGTTTGACACCAATCAATGTGAATAAAGTTCAATTTGGTGCTAGACCCCACTCTACTACCTTTTATTTACGACCACAAATAATATAAAAGGGAGTGGGAGTAATCTACAAAACATATAAAAAGGGAAATCATATACAAGATTTAATAACAAGACGCAGACGCAAAAAAGCATGCTCTAATGCACCCTGAAGGAGTGCACGAGAGCAAATTCCAACACGTACCGACCAATTGGTCACACCGTGTGGTTTTCGGGTAATTAACAGACGGGTTGTCGCATTTCGCGAAGTTACTGAAACAAACAAAAAAGCATATTAATATTTAATATTAATTTAGAGAAACAAATTTGTGGTGAACCGACTAAGGGTTATTTAGAGTTACGTGCGGAGACACTACTCTATGGGGGGCTAGGTGAGAGCCTCCCAAAGCACATTTGTCACATCTCGCTTATCCGAGCAGAGCTTTGGGACGTCGGTGGCACCCTCCAGGGTCGATGACGTAATTCCCAAGCCCCTGGATAAGAGGATTGGTGGCACCGGAGAAGTCTGTCGTAGAAAGACTGCGCCAGCTTCCAGATTTTTTAATAACAACAATATGAATGGTTTATTCAAAGCAATAACAACAAAGCAGAAATCTTTACATGGTCTAATTACAACCATATGAATTCAAAGCAATAACAACAAAGCAGAAATCTTTACATGGTCCCAAAAATCAAACTGAGGTATGTAGAAAATAAAAAATTAAAAATAATTTCGCGCAGTTAACCTGAGTGAATGTTATATCACATGTAACATATCCTACAATCAAATGGGTCAGTCTTGAAGAGACAGAACAACACATAAGGTTGATTTAAGTACAAACAATTATAGCAAATAATAACCACATAAGAGCCTTATGGGCCTTATTAAATTGTTACCAAAGTGTCTGATTCACACCAATGAATGCAGACTTCAAAATGTCAATAATAAATATTAAATATTTATTAGATATTTTAAAAGACACGAGAGTTTGGCTAACAGACTTTAGTCAAACTCCCGCGGGATTATCTGATCTAGACTCAAAAATAGGAAACCTCCACTTACTTGTGAATATAAAGAAAATACAATACTACAACCAAAGCATAGCAAAAGATTTGAAAATATTCTAATGTGAATTAATCACATGATTAATTTTATCAGTCAGAAAAGTTACGTTACAATAATCCATACTTAAAAATATAAAAATCAAAAAGACTACCTTAATATTATCAAAACTATTACTAGTAACTGCAATTTCAAAATGAATTATATTTAACGTGTCCAACACAAAATCAACTAATAATTGTGGCTATCTAAAAAGTTTAAGTAATACAACAGGTTCTAGCGCCCAAGTGGCGACAGACAAAATATAGAGTTTCATTTCAAAATAAATGTTCAGGTAACAAAAAAAATATTAAATAGCAAAATTACGACGCCTAGCTTGGCTAACACTAAAAGTTAAATTTAAGTCAGAGTCCAAAAAATAAACTGCCATTGTATAAGTCCATAGAATAAGAAAGTTTATCCTGACATTGTCCAAGTCCAGGACAGCACTTCTCCATCAAGCGTAGAAAACGAATAGTCCTTTTGATACCACCCACTCTTAGCTATGGCCACTTTAGTCTAAAAGGAAGGTGGGAGGTAAACTAAATTATAAAGGAAGAAAGCATGACAGAGCAACAATTAAATAAAAATATGAATGTTTTATTCATAATAACAATAGAAACAAAATTTAACATGGCCTCAACAATCCATCTAAAGTTTGTTGAAAATCATTTACAACGTAAGTTAACGTCAAAACAGTCATCTAGAAGAGACAACAACTCGATTAGCCTATTCTGTCACAACAGTGAATATTGGCAACATAAATGTGAATGTTCTACAAATAACCAAATCACAAGCTAATAAATATCTAACCTGATAGTTATTTATACACAAAAATTAAGCGCCTTATAAGCGTTTTTATAATGTTTTTAAAGTGTCGGCTTCATCAAAATTAAAGCCGACGTTGCTACATTTACAATAAACATCGCACTGATGTTTTTTACAAACACGAGAGTTTGACTTTCTGGCATATAGTCAATCTCCCGCGGGAATATTGTGAAACGACTCAAAAGTAGAACTCTCCTTGTTAATTAAATTTTATGACATAATAAAATTTGTCTAGTTAAACTACAAGAAATTTCAATTTTATACTTTTAAATTTTATTTAGTCAAAATCAAACAATCTGCTACATGTACGTTAAATCCTAAAAAAAAAAGAACAATTAAGTATGAAACCGTTACACAAAAAAGGGGAAGAATTTACATTCATTCAGAGATCGAACTTGTCAAATTAAATTAAAGACTTCTAATAATACAAGCTAATAAATGTGGCAATCTAAAAAAAATACTTGACTTATTTGATACTAGCGCCCAAGTGGCGGCAAACCAATTAAAAGTCTCATAAAACATTTAATAAATAAATTACTCTTAGTTTGGCTTATTCCAAACTACTAAACCAATATTGATACGATTAATTACGACATCCTCCAGTAAATTGTCCATGTCCAGGATAGGACTATTCCAGATGATAACGAAGATAACAATCTACGGCATGGTGTCTCTTGAAGAAATCGTAGAATAATAGTCTACGACATAGTGTCTCTTGAAGAAATCGTAGAATAATAATCCACGACATAGTGTCTCTTGAAGAAATTGTAGAATAATAGTCTACGATATGGTGTCACTTGAAGAAATCGAATAATAATGAGTTTACAAACCACAAGGTTTAAATAGTGTTTCTAGTCGCATAGGAATAAGGGGGGAATGTCTAGATTGGTTGATGGCTTTCAACGGTCATTTTTCGAACATCACACCATGCTTGACTATTCATGGATTTGCCAGGTCGCTTCAACACGAGCCGCCTGATTTTCTCGCTCCGTTGGTTGGTGGACGCGATGAACAGACGTCACGCGATAAGTTGGTTCTTAGATTTGTCTTCCGCGCTGGACACCAGGGAAGTTCCATTTAGTAGATAGTTTCCGTCAGTTCCGATTTGACCTGTCTGCTCGGAACCTCGGATAGTGGTGCACGACGGCTGGTTGCTACCTCCTCTTCGACTTAGGACGTGAGGTAGTTTTCCAGTCTTGAAGCTGGCTCTAACCAGAAGAAATACAAGTGATAAGTAGATGAATATATTGATTTTGTGGGGGAGTTTCGTTCTTGGCTGAATTCTTACAGATTAAAGACAGTCTACATAGGACTACAATAGAGAAGCTTACTATCGCAGGAAGTTTATTACAATTGGTGTTTTATATGGAGTGGGTAGTATGACACTTGAGGGAAACCTTTGCGTGACGCTTAAGATGGGGGGGAGTAGTATGTTGTAACATGTTGCAATGTTACACTTTTTGAATACACGAACATCACTCTATATAGGGTTTTCGTTGCTAGGCACGCCAGGTGGGGGAAAATAACACTCGGTCAGTGTCGTCCTTCTAGAAGCTTTCGACAGTCACGTAGCCCTTTTGTTGTTAGAGCTCCATCCACCTTCCAGAATATTTCTTCAATAACCTGATGTTGTGGATGTAGTTCACGTTTCTCCCATCAGAGGGCAGGTAAGCAGTCTTCCTCTAGTCGAGGCAGATGCTAGCCGGCCTATTTTAGTGTTGCGTTGATCAAATCGGTGTGGACATCAGCTGTTGAAACATCATAGCTCGCTCGGTCAACTCCCAGTACTAGGATTCTATAGGTGTTGGCCCATCTTGGTGGTTGCTCTACCCAGAAGATACATTCGGTAAGTACATGAACAGTTTTATTTGTAGACAGAACATTATCCTATAATATTCTTTTTTTATATTGTTCAGAAATGTTTATTATATTATACCAAACTACAATAACTATAATAGAGAAGAGTACTATTGTATAGATTTTAATAGCTTCGATACTATTTGGAGCAGATAGTATGAATCAAAAAGGAGAGTTACGTGTAAAGGTTAACATGGGGGCGGGACCTATTGTAACTCAAGGTTACATTGGTACTAGTATGGAATTAATTCTTATTAAAGGAAATTCTATTAGGATCAACTTTTGCTTTTAAAGAATAATAATGTATTTGAAAAAACAAACCTTGATTTTGGACAAGTTTCTTCAATAATAATTTTAAAAATACTTAAAAATCAATAATATTAGAATGTTAAAAGAATAATTAGTCAAATAAATACAGTAATCAACTAGACAGTCCACCCATTTAATGACCATCTGAACCAATTTATATGAAAATATTTTGCTCTTCTTCTTGTGGCTGACAGCACTGCATAACAATTGGTTCTTCTGAGTCTACACTTCCATCAATAACTTTAACTGTGGCATGTCACTCAAGTGAAATGACATCTACAAACCGTAATTTGCATAAAATACTCAAATGAACTAAAGGGATGTAAAGAAGAGAATTAAAACTGATATATTCTGAAATAAAATAATTTGTGTTCTACTTACATTGAGTGGATGCTCCCGGATACGATCACCATGCTTCGATACAGTATTCTGCAAGCATGGCGGAAGCGAAGGCGTGGCAGTTCCAACACACGTCTAAACCCTTGAACTCCAAAGTTGAAGAAAGGCCTGACTATCGTTGGTTCAATGCCGCGAACTACGAGCCCCCTAGAGGACTTCCTTGGTAACTCTTTCTCCACCTTTCCAACCGCCCCCCCCCTTTCCTTCATTTCTCCTCATTTCATGCCCTTTTCTGGTCTTGTTCAAGAGTCAGAGAGAAGAGTATATAACGAGTGGCTTCTGGGTTCACAAACTGTAGTTCATCATAATATATCCTCTGGGGAGGAACCTCTGCTGCAGCACCTGAAGGAGATACATATGGTCTTGATGTTTGAGTCGTGGGATTCACCACCTCGACGCCGGGGGAATCTCATCTGATGTTCCAAGAAGTTTATCATATCCTCGAAGGAGGAACCTCTGCCGCAGCACCTGAAGGAGATACGGATGGTCTTGTTGTTTGAGTCGTGGGTCTCACCGCCTTCACGCCAAGGGAGTCTCATCTGATGTCCCAAGTATTCAACAAAATATCCAAGTCCTTCAGACATGTTATGGTAGTTAAGGAGACGAATTTAGTTTTTGTTAATCAAAATGACTATAATATTTTGTACGTCTATCAGACGTGTTTGCTTTAGTCAAGTTGACTAACATATTTTGTACGTCCATCAGACGTGTTTTATTTAGTCAAGTTGACTGACATATTTTGTACGTCCATCAGACGTGTTTACTTTAGTCAAAGTGACTAACATATTTTGTATGTCCATCAGACATGTTTTCTTTAGACAAAGTGACTAATATTATTTGTACGTCCATCAGACGGGTAGTTATAGTCAGAGTGACTAAGTTTAGTTTTTGTGTCAAGCTGACTTAATTTTCTTTAGTCAGACTACATAATTCTCCTATGTCCATATGACATAGCTTAAATACAGGAGCTTTGAGCTCTATATGTAATAGGAACCTTGCTTTAAGTTTCCTCTTCTCCACAAGTTCATTATTCAATATTAAGTCCATATGACTTTACAATATTTCATGACGCCGAGGACGTCATGCTCACGTGTTCAAAATTTTGTATGGCTACAAGCAGGTTGTCTAACGCCCTTATTTGAGGACCTAGTTAGGTCAGTCTCATAACTTTCTAGTTGGCATCTCTTTATTCTGTGTTACTATTTTGGGTGCGCAAAGTGCGGAACACGGCTAGTTTGGTATAGTGGCCCGCTCAGATAGTATTTTCATTGGCCCCTTGTTGGCATCTTATTTTTTCTAGTAGTTAATGTTGGTGTGTACTAAACTTGATGATTACCCCAGGCAGTGACTAATGACATAAATGTACTATTGAATGTTCTGGCAGTACCCACTGGGAAAGGACCGGCCATAGTAATATTTAGTGATGACACCTGATTGTTAGCCATTTGCTGATGTAATGGACAGTCCGTCCTCTTACCATTTATAATGTAGGCTCTCTATAAGTCAGTTCTTGGTTACAAGTCAGGCCAGCTAGCTAGGCCGAGTTTAGCTCAGTAACTCTAAAATTATAGGATCTGTTGTCACATCTTTATTTGTATTTAATTCACCATGTTTTCTGTTTAGACTCTTCTGTTGGAAGTCAGGCACCAGCCCGGCTGTTTTGGAGTCCAATACTCTATATCTACTTAATGTCCTTTTGACTGTTACCGTGTCGTCTTGTGCCACGGGAAGTTCCTCTAAGTTTGGAGTTGTTAAAACCTTTCTTACTGTTAGTTTAAAACATAGGGTGGTTCACTTATGAGTTACTTGTTTTCCCTAGCTAGTTTAACGGACTTTAATTACTGGTTATTATTCATTGGTCCCACTTTCTATCTTCTTTATCAAATGTAACCCGATATCTACTTTTATGTTATGGTATAATAAATCTATTATTGTTACCTAATGATTTCTCTTACTCTTATGAAACATTTCCCTATCTCACCATTGTACATTTACCGTGTAACAAGATATCGTTACCTCCTCTATATATTAAAGTAGAGGGGAGGTAATGTGGCAGAACGTAGAATTTCAATGTGTCGTTATTAATCCATTCTTCTCCATAGTGCTTCTTCAGAAAGTTCTCAACATCCTTCTTCTTTTATTCTGTTACTTTATTTACTTTGGAAATTTCAATAAGTTGAATGTCATTGTAACAACGTGAAGTCATGAACAAATTCTTGTAATTACCAACATCAGTTTTAAAATGAGGCCAACCACATACTATTACATTGTTAGTTTTGGATCGTTTAGTGAAAATTCACTTAATTTTAGAAATTTGAAAAAAAACATGATGTACATTTTTTTACAACGCCCTTTAAGGACGCTTTAAAATCATAAACTTTGGCTTCCTCACCAACTTTCTTGACAGTTGAATGCTTTGAAACCAAAACGTGTACTTCTACACGAGTTTGAATGATTTCACGTTTCTTGATGTCTCTTTCAATGAATCCAAATACCTCATTTGGAGGTATGTAACTGTGACCTGTAACTGGAAAGACAATCGCTACACTTTCAATATTTTGTGGTTTTATACTCTCCAAACCCCCTCATTAGCATACATACCATCATAGAATTCTTATTTTGCTCACCACACCAGTCCGAGACAAGACGAAGTGTGGTGTAGTCAAACATATTAGAAGACAGCAAAAGGTCAAACACACATGAAGCTATAGTGTTTGAATCTTTTAGAAACTCATTTTCAGTCCACACATAAGATGTCACATCATCAGGAGCAAGATGAGCGTTGCTGTTCCCTCTGACAAGGGTGAAGTTAAACATATAAAACTGTCTTGAATAATACACACATTGATCTGGCAAATGAGGCAATGGAATATTTTTTCACAGTCAAAAGACAGTATAAGTTTAGATGGGTCTTCGTCACACAACAGTTCAAAGAACATTTTAGCGCGAGCTTCATGAACACGCAGTTCTGTTGTTAAGGTCATCTTTTCCATTTCATCTTTCGCTGTAGCAATTCTTCCTCGAAGTTGTAGGCACACAGAGCACATATCTGATCTAGGAGATCCAAAACCCAAATTATAATTAGTATTAAAACTCATACGGAAATAGTTTTCTTTTAGGGGTACATTTGTCTGAATTTCTGAGTACATTTTCCACAACATTGTGATACTTAACTCTGAAGGTAAATATTTTCTGTTACTCTTTCCCCTGCAGTAGTGTGATTCTACACACTTGAGAGTGTTAATAAACCGAATCACACATTCCTTCTTGTTTCGATATTCGTCTTTCTTTCGAAAACCACCCCTATTTTCGTCAAAATTCCCAGTGTGATAATATTTATTGAGCACGGTATTCACACGTCTCGCCGATATGCCAAGAATAGTGAGAAAAGCTTCTCTGCAAACTCGAACTTCGTTTTGTGCTCTTTTTCTAATGAAGTATTTGGCTGTTGCATCCTTCTCAGAGTACGTTCCTTTTGTTGCTCTTCTCCTTTTAATGTTAGAGATTGTTGTGTGTTTTACAATAAAGTTATCCTGAACATCATTTCGGGGTTTTTGATAGAACATCTCGTAGACATATTTAACATCATGCATTTTCAATAATTTGCAGTGATACAGTTTGTGATTTTCATGTTTACACTGTGGATATGTAGGTATATTTTATGCTTTGTACCTACAACAAAAAAAATTCAAGCTATAAACCTTATCCTAAGCATGTACCATCCACTAACCTAAAAAAATTACATAGCTTGATTGATTCGTAACCCAATAATAATAGTGTAATTACCGTAGACATTAATGTTCTGAATCAAGAAGCTGCTGAATTATTTCCGTTAAATAAATTTATATTTTATGTGTAAAAATAATGCATTAAAATAGCTTTCAGTGATAGTTTGTGATATTCAAAACACTCACTAACCTGTTAAATTTTAAAACATTCTTCTTCCATGTTTCAGGTCGTGGAATAATTTTTCGACACTTTTTATCCTCTGTAGCGTAGTTTAAGGACAGTATTCAGTGTTTAGCACTTAAAATAAAGTATAAAACATCACAACACGTACAAAAAACTCATTCAATGAACTTAAACAGCTGACTGGTAAGCAAGAGAACAATAAGTAGCAAATGGTAAGCTGTGATTGATCAATGGTCATCTTGGAACCATTCTGAACTTTATCCACGGGAGAAAGTACAGTTTGTGCCCAAGTGGTGATTTCACCACACCATTTAATGCGGATAGAGTGCAGTTTGACACTAATCGATCATATTTTCATATTCCTTGAAAAATTCTGCTTTGAAACATACAATTACTTCATTTTCGATAGTTTGGGAAAACGTGCAGTTTTATTCTAGACAACTCAGTTAATATAGGCCTAAAAGTAATTGAAATTTCACCATAGCTTTAGATAAAAGTAAGAGAGCCTGGAGATCTTAAGATCAATTAGGATTTTGGAAATTTACAGATTAATTTTTGAACTAATCTAAACTTACCATGAAGATTTATAGATGATTAGGAGTATATTTTAAGTCGCTTTGAGCTGGGATTTTTGCACTCATCAATAAAATGTTTATCACAAATCACGTAATTTTGGTTTAGGTACTATATCTTTTGATATTTTAAATATATTAGGATTAGAGATTCTTCTCAATCATATATCATAAATGTCGTTGCATAATATAACCCTGGTGGAAAAGTACAGGAGTATACCAACCAAGGAAAACCGTAGTTTGTTTCGTATGGTTCCTTAAGGTCCAAGGAAATCCAGACCATTACTCATGTGTGGGCTGCTATGGATTTGTCAGGTTCTCCCAGGGACAGAGTATACCAATAGGAACCAGACCTTGTCTGGAACACTCAAGGTCTATGGTTTAAAATGGTCTTCTTTGGGAAGGGCCAAACCCAGGCAAACCAGACTTTGTCTGGAACACTTTGGGTTTGTGGTTTGACCTGTTTCTTGATGGTATGTGCCAAACCATTGCAATCCAGACCTGGTCTAAAACGCTCTAGATCTGAGGTTTGTTTTGGTTTTCCTTGGGACAGAACAAACCAATGCAAACCAGACATTGTCTAGAACGCTCTAGATCTGAGGTTTGTTCTGGTTTTCTTTGGGACAGAACAAACCAATGCAAACCAGACTTTGTCTGGAACACTCTGGTTATGTGGTTTGTCCTGGTTCTCCTTGGTACAGAACAAACCAATGCAAAACAAACTTTGTCTAGAACGCTCGTTGTCCGTGGTATTATCTGGTTTTCTGTGGGATAGGACAAACCAAAGCAATCGAGACTTTTTCAGGAAAACTCTTTATTTGTGGTTTGGTCTGGTTTACTTTGGGCCAGAACAAACCAATGCAAACCAGACTTTGTCTGGAACATTCTTCATTTATGATTTGGTGTTGTTTTCTACGGGACATAACACACAAGTGCAAACCACCCTTTGTCTGGAACACACTAGATCTGTGGCTTAGTCTGGGTTTCTTTGGGACAGAACAAATCAGTGCAAACCAAACTTTGTTGGGAACACTCCTGATCTGTGGTTTGGTCTGGGTTTGTTGGTATACAAGGAATCAATGCAAACCAGACTATCTAGAACACTCTTGATCTATGGTTTGGTCTGGTTTTCTTTGTGACAGAACAAACCAGTGCAAACCAGACTTTTTCTGGAACACTCTTGATCTATGGTTTGGTCTGGGTTTCTTTGGGACAGCACAAACCAATGCAAACCAGACTTTGTCCGGAACACTCTTGATCCAGGGTTTAGTCTGGGTTTCTTTGGAACAGAAGAAACCAATGCAAACCAGACTTTATCTGGAACAATCTTGATCTGTGGTTTGGTCTGGTTTTCTTTGAGACAGAACAAACCAGTGCAAATCAGACTTTGTCTGGACCACCCTTGATCTGTGATTTGGTCTTGTTTCTTATGGGACAGAACAAACAAACACAAACCAAACTTTATCTGGAACACTCCAGCTATGTGGTTTTGTCTGTTTTCTTTGGGACTGGACTAGCCAACACAAACCATATTTTGTCCTGAACACTCCAGGTATGTGGTTTTGTATGGTTCTCTATGGGATGGGCCAAACCAATGGGGCCCAGATTTAGTCTGGAATGCTTCAGGTCTGTGGCTTTTTCCGGGTTTTTTATTACGACAGAACAAAAAAGTATTTTCTGGAACACTCCAAGTATATGGTTTGGTATGGTTTTCTTTAAGATGGTCCAAACCAATGCAAACCAGACTTTGTATGGGAAACTCAGGGTATGATGTTAGGTATGGTTCTCTTTAATATGGGAAAAACCAATACGAACCAGACTTAGTCTGGAACACCCCGAGGCTTTGGTTTAGTCTGGTTCTTTTTGGGATGGGCCAAACCTATATGAACCATATTTTATATGGAACACTCCGGGTCTGTGGCTTAATCTGATTTTCTTTGGGATGGAAAAAACCAATGTAATCTAGACATTGTCTGGAAATCTCTGTGGTTTTTACTGGTTCTCTCTGGGACGGAACAAGCAAATGTAAATCAGACTTTGTCTGGAACACTCTGGGACTGTAACTTTTCTGGATATCACTGGGAGGGAACAAATCAGTGAAAACCTTACTTTGCTTGGAACACTCTGGGATTATTTTTTTTCTGGTTTGCTCTGGGACGGGCCAAACCAATACAAACCAGAATTGGTCTGGAAAACTCCGGGACTATGACTTGGTCTGGTTCTTTTTGGGACCAAACAAACCAATGCAAACCAGACTTTATTTGAAACATTCTGGTGCTGTGGATTATTCTGGTTCTCTTTGGGACAGAACAAACTAATACGAACCAGACTTTGTCTAGAACATTCTGGATCTGTGATTTAGTCTGTTTCGCTTAGGTACTTAACAAAACAATGGAAACCAAACTTTCTCTGGAACACTTTGGGACTGTAATTTTACGGGTTCTCTCTGCGACAGGCCAAACCAATACGAACCAGACTTTATCTGATAAACTCTGGGACTGAAGTTTTTTCTGGTTTTCTCTGGGACGGGCCATACAATTTTTTTACAAGCCTTGATTTGTCTGGAATTGTAGTTTTTTCAGGTTTTCTTTGAGACGAGCCAAACCAATACGAATCAAACTTTGTCTGGAGCACTCTGGGTCTGCGGTTTTGTCTGGTTCTCTCTGGGACGATCCAAACCAATACGAAACAGAACTAGTCTTGAACACTCTGTGGCTATGGTTTGTTCTGGTTCTCTCTAGGACAGCCCAAACCAACACGATCCAGGCTTTGTCTGGAAACCTCTGGAACTGTAATTTTTTTCTGGTTTTCTCTGGAACGGGTCAAACCAATACTAACTAGACTAATATATGAGTACCTTTAACATTGAAAGGTGTGAAGGCTTGTTTGTTTTTTAATTAATCTCACAGGAACTTAAGCAGAGAACTGTTGCCTGCATAGACCTACCTATATAATTGTGTGGGTTGCTTGTCTAACACTAGACAACCACGTTTATTAAGTCATATTGATGCCAAAGGTGATAGATAACAAAAATCAAAACTTACTTTTTGTTATTCCTAATTATACATTTTAACGTTTCTTCATTTTCATAACATCTTTCCCAAATTTTAACCTCCCTTTAGTAGTCCTTGGAATAGCCTTGGATGGTCTATAATCTGGTTCCAAATATTGCTTTCTTTTAAGAGACATCTCAATAATAGATACATATTTTGACGCACGGTTATTGTATGAACGTAATAACCTACAACATTCAAAATAAATATCACTCACGAAAAGCTATTGATTTTAATAAACGTGTCTAAGCTTCAATGAATCAAATTTGGGCTAGCGCATAACCTATATAAGATTAAGAGAGAACGCGAAAGCAGAAAATGAAAATAATCATACCAAGTACACAGCCAATATGATTAAAGCTCAAACAAAACATAATAATGAAGTACAGCCATGAAAGGAGGGAACACAAAACAAAGTTAATAATATTAAGTAGGGGAAACGTCGGTACAGTGAGACAGGTAATTTTTGAAGTATTTTATTTTCAAAATATAAAAAGGAAAAATTACGTTTGACAAATAATTATTTTATATATGGTGCAAACCTACAGTCAATACAAAATAGAACCAATATATACTTTTTTAAAGAACAAAAAAGTATAAAAACGTTAAAACACCAAAATGTCTCACTGTTCCTCTCACCTGTGGTACAGTGAGACATAATTTTCATCCATAATATAGTATTTAGTTAATATTAACGAACATTATAATTATCTAATTTAATATTAAATGAAATAAATGCTTGCTGTCTCTTAGTTGCCCCAAGCCTTTGTGGGTTGGGAAAGATCATTTTAATATCATTTTTTTACACTGTTGCTATGTCTTTAATCAAAGGAAATATAAATTTTCCATGACGCTTCATACTTTTACGGAGAAAGTTAATTTCAAATGCACTGTCACCAATTTTTTAAAAAACTTGTCCACAATAGTAAATATTTGCATTAGACCTGTTCCCCTTTTCTTTGAATTCTACAAGCACAAAGTTGTCTGGTTATGGATCACAATGAAGATTACCGAAGAGCTCCTGTTCAGGTTCTGGTTCAGAAAAATTCATTTCATCAGAAGATTCTTTATATTCTAGCTGAACTCCATCTTCGTCACTATCTTCAATTTCATCCCCAAACAATTTTTTTAATACTTTTCTTTTTCTTGAGGTTGTATTTTCAGGCGTTTTTTGTTGGCAATTTCCTCTTTCTCTGGCGTGTCAGTTGCTATCATGGTTTTTTTACCTCTTCGCCTTCCCTTTCTAGTTGTCTCCTCCTTTTTCTTGGGAAAACCTCTTATGTCTTCTGGACTTATATAGATTGGACTACTTGATTCTGGCCTACTTGGGCATGTAGTGACAACATGAAGGTGATCCACAACAGAAACTTCTGCAGGGACATTAATTTTCACTGAGTTGTCGCAAGATAATGTCTATTAAGATCATTCAATGCTGTAGAGGCAGGCTTGTCTGTGACTGAGCTTGGTAAAAAGTCTTCTTCTGTAAATACATGTCGATTAAATGGATAGATCCCGGTTTTCTTAAACGCAGCTGCAATATTTAGAGGGGTCATGGCTCGTGGATAAGATTCTCCAACACACGAAGCAACATTGTAAATTGAAAATACCTCTCCAGGGTGAGACATCATCCCCGAATCTATAGCAGCGTTATAAAATGTGTGGAATGGTTTTTAGCAATCCTACGTCTAGTGGCTGTAGCTTGTTAGTACAGTGTGGTGGGATTGTCAGTACTGTCACGCCATTGGCTTTGCACAAATCAAGCACCTCAATGGAAAGATGACTCTCGCGGTTGTCCATAAGGAGTAGTGTAGGATTTTTTGTAGATGATTGGGTACGCTTGATGAAGTGTTAGATGACCTCAACCAATTTCTCCGAATTCATCCACCCACCTTTTGTTGCTAGTCCAACAGATCCTGGTGGAGCACCATTTGTCATGTTCAGCTTATAATGGACTCGGGGGAAGATCAAGGCGGGTGGTACAGCGTTGTCAGATGCCCCAACAATACAGTATGTGGTGACAAGAGTGCCACGCTCTGTACTAATAACTTTGCTGACCTGTTTTGCACCTTTCGGTGCCAAAATCTTTTGAGACGATTGAACCGTCATGGTTCCAGTCTCATCCAAATTGTACAGACGCATGCCTGTACCAAAACAACTGTGCCGGCTCATGACTTCTTCTAATTTCATAAAAAATAAATCTATATTGGCCTTATTAAAACCGATGGCTCGGACTAAACTACATCCTTCAGGAGTTCTTAATGAAAGCTCTCTAAAACGTTGACGAAATCCTTTCATCCAAGCTTCTGATGCCAGTTGAACAGTGTTCCAACTGTCGGGAATTTATAAATTATTTCTTGCCGAGAGTTCATATGCTAGTTGCCGACAATCTTTCAGGGAAAGCCCATAAAACATTTTAGAACATTTTATAATCTAATTGCAGAGAGAGATTTCAAGATCTGGCGGGAAAATCTGTTTCACTTTATAGTTTGGAGCCATTCTTGATGAAGGAACACTTTTAAATTTTTTAATATATCTGGCTAGAGTCTGGAATTTTACGCCCTTCATGGCTGCAGCTTGGCGTATACTCCTTCCTTCTTCAATAACAAGATTTTACAGAAGCCTCCATGGTTTCTGGTGGTGTTCTTCCAATTATTTTATCGGTTTTCTTCTTTCGCGGCATCTTAATTCTGAAAAAAAATCCTGTATTACATAATTTCCCACTTGCTCTGCTATTCAAAGTTAAAAAAATAGAGATAAAAATTATATATGCCTCAAATGCTAAATGAAGCCATTATTTAGAGAAAAAAAAATCTATTAACAATGAGGCACAATATGGTAAGGAACAGTGAGACTGTCTCAGTGTTCAACATGTGGTACAGTGAGACAGTCTCACTGTTCCTCACCATGTTTTGTCTCACTGTTCCTTTTTACCAACTTATTGTAAAAATGGCTGCCAACTTCAAGTAACAAAGACAACATAACCAAACTTTACAGCATGGTTAGCCAAGTGCTTGCCCTAGCAGATGTTCTTGGTCTCAGATTATTGAGATGATTATAAGAAAAATGCACAAAAGAGGATTTAAATATTAAAATTTTACTTCAACCTCAATCAAACACAATATTAATGATATTTTCTTACCTTAGAAATAGAGAAGTGTGAAATCACATGAAAGTCACCTTCACATAAAAACACAGCAAACTATACAAAACTGCCAACCTAAAGATATAATTTCCCCTTAAAATTACACCTGTCTCACTGTTCTATATGTCTCACTGTACTTACGTTTCCCCTAATTTAGTTAATACATTATATTCAATTTTACATTAATGTAGGTGAGATAAAAAAATGTAATTAAATATTATTATATGCGAGTTGAAAATATTCATTTTGGATTACATTTTCGCACTGATGATGGTATGACTGTTTCCTCAAAAGTTGACGCCTCAACCGTTAAAAATTTCTCAACATCAACGATCTTTTGTCTTGAGATTTCAAACGCGTACGCTATTGTTATATAAAAGTTTTTTTCTGTCTGCGTAAAATGTTTGCTCAGGTAAGATTTGCAAATGATCTCCATTTTGATATAGTAGAAATAAAATATATATAAGATCTAAACGGTGAGGATGGAACTATTAAAGAAAATCAAGTTTACGATGTACTACGAAATGGAGAATATTATGATAAAGCATTTGTTATTAGTATAGGAGGTAAGTGGATCCGATAATATTGATATGAATTTAGATTAATATACCGGTACTTGAATTATGATTTGAAATTTTGGAATTTATAATTCGACTAGTAAGATATTTAAATTTTGTAGAATATAATTTAAGTAAAATTGCCTATTTATTATAATAATACGTGTTTGTGTGTAAAGTGCTACACTGGACGTGGATAGGCAAATCACTGGTCTATCTTAAGTGTTTTATAAAAAAAATCTTAGCCTGAAGATATACATTAGGGGCCTAATATACATAAATGTAAAATCATTGGCCTAAACAACTAAATAATTATTTGTAGGGTGATGCAGTGGCGTCACTAGGGTTGGTGTCTCCCTCATTATAATTATTATAACTAAGCTTACTATCAATTTTAATTTTTGTATAATGTGAACTAATTTAAATGTAAATTGTTAAAATGTAATATTTCTTGGATTATATTAATACTAAAACCCAGTGGCACACCCGGAGATTTACTTGGAGGGGGGAGGGGCTTGAGTAGTAGCCAGAATAAAATTTCTTTGGTAAGGAGTCTTGGAGGAGGTAGTTAGCCTTTTTAAAAAGATAGGGTTCCCCTCCAACTCAAAGGAGAGTCTTAAGGAACCTCTCCAGTAAAATGTTATAGGCTTAATGTTAAGATTTGGATGCAACTGGAAGCTATTTGGTCGGGTTATTCCTAAAAAAAAAATTAAATTTATATACCTCTAGAAGCTATTTCGACTGATCCTCGCCTTTTTTTAATTAGTCTTTTCTAGAAACTATTCAGAATGGTCTTTGTCAGTCAAATGTTTGAAAATTACACACCTCTAGAAGCTATTTGAAGTAGTCCTCTCTTGGCAAATTTTTAAAAATCAGGTGTCTATATAAGCAATTTGGAGTGCACTTCACTTGGCAAATCTTTGAAATTTAAATGCCTCTAGAATGTATTTGGAGTAGTCTTCGGTTAACAAATTTTTGAAATTTAAATGACTCTTAGAATATATATGGAGTATTCTTCAGTTGCCAAGTTTTTGAAAATTAAGTGCCTCATGAAATTATTTGGAGTGGTGTTCGCTTGACAATTTTTTTAAATATTAGATGGCTACAAAAGGGTGATCTTCACTTGAAAAATGTATTATTCTTACATGCCTGCAGAAGTTATTTATCTTAAATTTTTACTAGCCTAATAGTGCCAACTAAGAGAGAAAATTGACAAGTTACAAAGTTTTTTATTTTATTTTAATTTTATTACAGGTAGGGGAGACCTGAAGTCACATTGTACCTAGGGCCACCCTTAATAACCCTAAAAATAGTAAATTAAATTTATTCCTAAGGGGGGAGGGGGGACTTGGCCATCGGGACACTGAAAGATATCCCGGTAGGACGATTCCATTTGGACTGCCACCACTACTTTATAAAGCTATACATTAAATTCTAAATAATAGTTTTTATTAAATTTTAACCCACCTTGGTGGCGTAATTAGCTAACACGCTTGATTATTGTTGAGCTAGACTGCCGAGAACGGGGAGATCGAGGTTCGAATCTCGCTTGGGTGAACTCGGGGATGGTTCTCCCTAAATGGTTTTCCACTCTTCTTTCATACAAATGTGGGCTCACTTCATTTACATTCAACCTTCCCAATTATTAACACATTACTATAATTACTACTTGTGCGTACAATCCTAACAGGTAGTAGGGTGCGGTGCTAAGTTAAAAAACAATATGTTACCACCCACTCTACTACCTCTTAGCAACGGCCACACTAGAATTAAAGGAAAGTGGGGGGTAATCTACATAGGATATAAAAAAGGAAGACATTAGCAACAATTAAATAACAATATGAATGGTTTTATTCAAGATAACAACAATTGAAACAATAATTTAAATGGCCTCATAAGTCCATCAGAAGTGTGTTGAAAATCAAATACATAATAACATATCATTAATCAAGCGGAGTTTGATTATGATAATGTTTTCAAACATGAAACATATCCTTTAGTCAACTGGGTCAGCCTGGAAGAGACAACAACTCTACCAAACTACACAATGTCAGTTTCACAACAGTGAATATTGAAAAAACAACCTTAAACGTTGACAATTAGAACAAATTATTTCTTAATAAATATCGAGCCAGATATTTATACGACTACAAAAAAGTGCCTGATGGGCATCTTTAAAATTGTTACAAAAGTGTCTTGTTTACTACAGTAAATACAGACCTAATAAATTTAGAAAAAGTTAAAGTAAATTTAATATCACACAGATATTTCAAAGAACACAAGAATTTGGCTTATACACCTCAAGTCAAACTCTTGCACGGCTATTATATATCGACATAACTAATTGTCATTAACAAGATCCCCACTTGTTAATAATAAATAATATAACATACCAAAAAAGTCTAGTTATACTACCAGTAATTTTTATTAAATAATTTGGAAAACATTAAGGTCTAAATCAATCAATCAGCAAGAATTTACGATACTTTAACATATAATTCAAATAATAATCAAATAAGGAAACATCGTCAAAAAGAGAGTTTATATTTACTACAATATTTAGACTATTCAAATTAAATACAATTAGCAAAAATCGGTTCATAAATGTGGCAATCTAAAATATTGAAGTGACATAACAGACACTAGCGCCCAAGTGGCGCCAAAAAAGATTAGGTGTCTCATAACAAAATTTAATTTTATAAACTAAAAACTTTTAGTTATTAATTTACGATGCCTATTCCGGATTATTCCAAAACCTACTTTACTTTATAATTCAAAATTGAACAAGCCATAGTTCAAGTCTATTAAAATAATATCGATGAATATAAATATATAAAATACGTAATCATCCTGTAAAAGTCCAAATCCAGGACAGGACTTCTCCAGACGGTGTCGGTTATGATAGTCATTTTGTATTCAGATTCGCCAAGTTTATATAGTGTTACTAGTCGCTTGGGGTTGGATGGGGGGGTGTCTTCATATTAGTAGTTGACGTCCCATCAGCCATTTCGATGAACGCAGTACAACACGTAGTTCATCGATCAAGCTGGGATTAGCGGCCCTGTATTGACCACGTCCACCAATGTTGATAGAGACCTTTTTGACCAGTACCCTCTGACGTACACACATCACGCAATGTCTTGGCGGTTGATAATCTTTTCGCCCACTGGATGGCAGGATAGTCGTCTACTGCTCGAGGGAAAACATCCGTCGGCCCCATTTGTGTAGCTTTGACCAGCCCACTCGGAACATCAGTTGCTGGTTCACCAATGCTTGTTAGTCTCATTCTTCAATCTAGGATACTCCAGTCTTGAACGTTGTTCTAGCCATAAGATACAAAGGGTAAGTACATGAACAGTTTGGGATTGCGGGGAGTTTGTTCTTGTTTAATATTGTTTAATATTGTTCTTGATATAGACTGAATCTATCTTGGACTACAATAGAGAAGGTTACTATTGCAGGAAGTTTATTAATGTTGAAGTTTCATACGGAGTGGGTAGTATGATTTGTAAGGAAAACCTCTACGTAAAGATTAATATGGGGGTTAGTATGATGTAGCATTACAAAATGCTACAATTTTAATAAAGAGTTCCAGTGATTAAGTATGAAAGTGCCCTAAATACATCATTTGTGAAGATATATTATATGATGGTGTGCTGATAGCGCCCTGCGGCTATGTGAGGAACTACACTCTCTATCCAGGATCAAGTTGAGCATCAGAGGTGTTACCCCAAGGACTTGTTATCTGTGGCTGTGTATTGTAATGTCTTATGTCTTCAACATGTATTAGACAGAATGGTACTCGCCTTGTACCGAGTTAGACTGTTATGTATTTGGACATTTCTCGCTGTAATATCACATGGTGGCAGTGGTCGGATATTGTGCTGTATTTAAGTATAATTAAGGTGAGGTGAAGAGTTCCAACATATATAAAGAACCCAGTTCCATTATGTCGGATTCTGTGTATCAAATACCGGCTCCAGACCCTTTCGATTTCAAATCAACATTGGAATGGAAATCATGGAATGATCGTTATATGCGTTTCAGACGTGCTTCAGGTATGATGAAAGAGGAAGAAGAAGATCAGGTAAATGCTTTGATTTATTTGATGGGCCCTCAGGCTGAAACTATTTTTCTATCGTTCAAGCTATCATCAGCCGATCAAAAGAAGTTTGATACAGTCCTTCAGAAGTTTGACAGCAATTTTATTCCCACCAAAAACATAATCTTTGAACGAGCACGGTTCCATACTAGATTCCAACTTGAGGGCGAGTCAGTAAGCGATTATGTTACAGATCTTCATACTGTTGCTCAAGATTGCAACTTTCCTGTCACTTTTTATGACGAAGCCATTAGAGATAAAGTCATAATTGGTATTATAGATAAAAATCTCGTTTAAACTACAATTAGATACCAAATTAACTCTGGAAACAGCTGTTAATTCTGCTATACAATCTGAGCAAGTGAAAAAAAAGCAGGAAACTTTGACAGGAGCTAGTCAAGTTGCAGCTGACAAGGTTAAAGCTACAAATAAACCTAAAAAAAGAGTGGAATTTTTTTTGGCTATAGTAGGAACGCTTTTTCTAACGAAGATAAAGGTCAAATTAGAAAATCATGTTTTTGGTGTGAGAGTAATACTGAACACCCTAGAACCAAATGTCCTGCTAGGAGTGTTATCTGTCATCAGTGTCGATATAAAGGGCATTATGAAAAATGTTGTAGATTTAGATCAGTTTATGCTGTTGACATGGAGGACGAGTTATTTGAAGATGGTGAATTTGTCGGCCTTGTCTCTACAGAAACTAATTATTTGCATGATAAATGGTTGGTAAACACTAAATTCTGTGGGAAAGATCTTTCTGCTAAAATTGATACAGGCGCAGATGTGAATATTATTGGAAAATGTACATACGAGGAATCTTTTCAATTATTATCCCTAAAACCATCAGTCTAGTTAGTACATAAGCACTCGACACGGTGCTGAAAATAAAATACCCCTTTCCCAACCATTTATCAACTCCCACTTATAACTTAAATTTAAAATCTTAAGATTTATTTTGTTATTTGGAGATGTCCTTATATCTTCTTGCCAAATTTGAATTTTATACCACACCTGAAAGTATTTTAATTTTATTTTCATACGGACCCGTCCTCCTCTTTCGCCTATTATCCAGGGTCCCATTTAAAATTTAAAATTGTCAGACCTTAAAGAAAATTTTGAGTGATCCCTTTGACTGCCAGCCAAATTTAAATTTGCGTTCACACTGAAAAGTAGTTATTTATATTTTCTCCAAATCACTCTGAGAAATTTCATCCTTCGAGATTTATTCAATATTTATCTAGAGTGGTCTCTCTACCTCTCTACCAAATTTTAATTTTCTACCTCATCTGAAAAGGCTCCCCCCACACCCACCATTTCTTGCATCCCCGTTTTGAAATTTTCCATTTTTAGATGTGTCTGGTTATATGGGGCAAGCCTTTCTGCCAAATTTCATCTTTCCGGCTCATCTATCCAATTTTTTTTTTACAATCACAATTTTCCAACCCACATGGGGGTTGAATTTTGTAAAACTCCATCTTAACGGATGTCTACGATTTGAAAGAAACCTTCCTGCAGAATTTTGATCCCAGGTCCAAGGGTTCGGGAGATACAGGAATGGTCAGTGAGTCAGGGCTTTCATCTTTTATATACATTTACTTATATTCTTTATTAGTAGATAAATTTTATATTTTGTGAGCAATACTTTCTCAGTACGACCAACATGTATCTTCCATAAACACAAACATTATTTTGCTCAACTATCTCATTTTATGTCTATTTACATAATTTCATATTGATTTAGTTGAACTATTATTTGGTTTTGTCTCAGGGAAATGTGGACAGTGCTGTAAGAAGATCATCCATACTTGCCACTCTTCATTGGCTTTGTATTTGGTCTGATATTTCTATACTTACCTGACATTTTAAAGAAAAATAACTACTTTTGTATTATATAGGTAGCTTAGTGTAATTTGGTTTTCAAAACCTTTTGGCTATTAATTATAAAATCATATTTTTAAAGAGTTTATTTTTCAAATTAAATGCTTTACCATTTTTAAGCATATATCGAGTGTAATTCAATAAACTTCAAGTGTGAAAGTGTATGAAATACTTTGAAATAAACCGGCTCAAGAAAATTTGATGTCAGTTCCTACAGTGTATTCTTATTTGTGGAGGGCTGCAAGACGGTCATACTTGTCATCATCTGTAGAGATAGCATCAAGAGATAATCTGATTTTAAACCCCTCAAGTTAAAATAAGGATGATGAGTCTATGAAATACACAATACCTCCTTTAGTTTATGATAGTAAACAATTCGTTCCAGCAGAAAGTTTGAATAAAGCGCAAGATGACATAACACCAGTTCCTGTGACATTTAACTTTGTCAAACAAGAAACAATGGACAGTAGCAGTGGACAACGACCCACGTCCCCTGTCCTCAAAATATTGTAATCTTTGAACAGCAATGAGCAGAATTAATCATTTAATGTTTCTTTAACATCTAACACTGTGAAACAAGAACAAGTGAACAAGAGCAATGAGCAACTTCCATCACAAACTGTTCCTGGACCTCCTACATCAACTCCTTGCCCGGGTAGGGAAGTTCTGGTAACTAAGTGGTAGAATGAGAATGTTTCAGATGAGCTCAAATAATTAATTTCAAACTATTACCCTTTTAAAAATCAAAATATAATTTTATAAATAAGACATTGTCTGGTTTATCCTACTAAACTTCACTCTAGAGCCCTTCAGGGGCGTCGCGCCGGGTGGGTTTGGGGGGGTCACCCCCCAATGTTGGTTAAAAGCTTGAAAGCTGGGAATTTTGTAATATTTGAGATCTGAAGTTGGTAAATTCCAGGCTTATTCTATACCCCATTACTTTTTATTACAAAAGTCCTTAACCACAGACTTATACAGACGAATTTAAAATTTCACAACTGTTGATCCCTACTTTACAAAAAATCCCAACTTCACCAATCGTCAAACATTTAAAGGAGATTCCTTGTTTAGTAGATTGTAGAAAGCTCAGTTAATCAAGTAGTCTAGTAGTTCCGTTGTCAGTAGGCAGAGACAACGGCCAGTGAGTGTATGCCGAATTCTGTATGGAAACGAGTCATAAGGAAACATGAGCTGCCCAGTAGCAAAATTTCTTTCAGCCAGCAATGCTTGAAGTGGCAGCATTGTCAGACAATGTTTTATTTATGGTTTAGCGTTTTTAATTGTGACTTTCGTGGCTGCTATATTGTCACAGTTTTATGATTCAAATTATCATCTGTTGTACAGTCAATGTCTTAATTAGGGCTTGATTAAATTTAGAAGGCATAAATGCAGGGAATGTTACGCAACATTTTATGTTTTCTTATCGAAAGCTCCGAATGATGAAATGAGGACATTGAGATACTTCTGAAATACACACTAATTTTTCTAGCAAGTATCCATACTAGTTTGAATTGAACTGATGTATCTTATTTCATTGTTTATTAAAATATGCTTTCATGAAAGCAATTTAAATAGGCTCAAAGCAACAATGAAGGAAGAGGAGTAATAGGGCTGTGTTACATTGTTACAACTCTTATAATTTTTCATTTGATTAAGTAGACTACATTAAACAAAAAATTAAGTTATTTTTTTACATTTAAACATTGCATCCAACTGTGTTATAATAAAGCAGCGGTTTCCAACTTGGAAGTCGAAGCGTGTTTTGGGTGGGGTCACAATATAGAGGCTGTAGCTTTATATTAACTTTTTCAAGGATTTTAATGATCATAAGAAGATGCGAAATTCTAATAGAAATGTAAATTGTTTAAGTGCTAAAAACGACCTAGCTACTGCTTAGATTCCTTTTGGCTATTCCATTCTTATAGCTTCTTGCTTACTTGGCTTACTGTGGCAGCCTTGTAATGTTGTTAGCATAACATAAAATCATCCCCCGACCCAGGGATTGTTGATTCTATTTTACTACATATTAGTCGCATATAATTATTATTAAAATTTATAAGCAATTTATAATAATTAAAACAAGCATTAGTGGACATGCAGGTTTAATGTCACGCTCTTTTGGTTTAGTTTGTGGGTGAAGGTGAAGTAAGGATTTTAATTCTGGCTAGGGGGTAGTTTATCCTAATCCCTCTAAACAAATAAGTGTACACATCCTCTAAATTTGATCTATTCCACTGGTGTAGTAGCTAACTGTAGATAGTCCGGGCTGGTAGTAATACACAGTGAAAAAAACTAGGATTTGAACGTTTTTAAGTTATAAGTTTTAAGTTAAGTTATTAAGGATCGTGATGGCCGCAGAGAGAAAAGTTGTGTAGTCATAAACTACAAAATGTTGGAAACCGCTGTAATAAAGTTAGTTAAATATTTTAATCTAAAATACACGATTTAAACAATATCTGCAAATCTAAATAAATATATTTAAGATCTGGATATTTATCTTAGATGCAAGTAAACTGAAATAAATAATAATTCATGTTGCACTAAAAAAGCCTTGTAGCTTTAAAAACCCAGTATGAACAAATAAACAAAGTTGTCACCGCGGGGGGCCTCAAACCAACCCCAACATTTTATGAACAAAATGGCTTTAGTTATGGTTGAAACAATATAAGAATTAAGATACAAGTACAAATTATGGGGCTGTGTTACCATAAAAAGCACTTCAGAGAGCTTCTAGAGGTGTTTAGTATTTAGAATTTTTTTCTAGCCTTCGGCAGCTATGGTGTTATGTTGCTATAAAAAGCACTTCAGAGAAATTATAGAGGTGTTTAAAAGCCCACCAAGGCCCCCCCCCATCCCCCCTCCCCCGAAATTATTGGCTGGCTACGGCCTTGCAAAAATAAAATACACTTAAAAATACAGTTGCCTAAAATCTCGGTTCAAGGCTCGATTATCACCCCAAATTTAAAAAAAATAGTATCCTCCTCCTGACCCCCCTGATCACCACGTTCTCAACATTGCCCTTCTTCTACTCTCCTTTGCTACTTGGAAATTTTTCTAATTTAAAAATGCTTAAGTTGGTAAAAACACTGGTCCACGCCCCCAAAATATATTTCGTGCAACGCCCCTGGAGCCCTTGTTCTTTATAATTATTTTATTCCTTATAATAATAGTTTATTAGTTAGTAAAGTAAGCTTATTACATTGTCGAGGTATTAATATAAACATTAACTAACAATTAGCACATTTTCTTAAATATAGGTGAGTATACTTTCTTTATCAGTTAATCTCTTTGTACTGACGTGTACAAACATACGCATAGCCGTCATTTAACGGTCAGTATTGTATCAGTCAATTTATTGTGTGCTGTGTTTTAGTTCAAATATTATACCCAGAATGTCGAAAGACCGCTGCCGCACGTTTCTTATAACTGTGAGTTTGTTTATGGAATATTTTAATTAAATCTGTCTGCCTCGGCTAATAAACATTATAATTATTTGTTGAGTAAACTATTAAATATGTTGTACCAGGGCAGTCATTAGCCTCACTAAATGAATTTAATATCATTGGACGAGAAAGAAGGCTATACATATCTTTCTGCTTCGGGAAATTATAATCTATGATTTATGGAGGAAAGCAAGGTTTAAATTAATATCATATTCAATTTCATTAGACTTTTTTTAAATAATAATCGGTACCTCGCCAAATTAAAGAATATGTTTTCCTGAGCCAAACTATTTTTTATAACCATTTGTCTCGGGAAACGAAATATTTTATATTTTTAAGGTGGAAATATATTTTTAATTTGAAAAGCAAGGGTTTATATGTATTTCTTTCTGGGTTGCCTTGTATAAAAATTAGTTTCGCCAAGGTTCAATTATTTGAATAGCCTTTTGCCTTGAGGTTTATCTATAAATTGTATTAGCAAGGTAGACATATCTATATGCCTCAACTAAGGAGCCGTAAAGTTTGAATAGTTTAAATTATCTAAACAACATGTTTCCAAAACGTTGCATCAAACTTTGGCAGGATACTCCTTGGGTGAAATTAGAATAACTCTCATTAGCAACCTAGGGTCCATCTTCAATATTAAGGGCGGTATACACCCCTAAAGACAGAGCTAAAAACGACTGTTGTGTGAAATATTATGAAAACTGCTTAGGGTATTACAACGAATCTTTGTATACTACTTATTGAAACCTTGATCATTAATAAACTAAATGTGCTGTTACCGTTACCCACCCCCATCATGTAAAAAAGGGGGGGTTGTAACACATTTTTTCTAAAATAAAATATGTCAGAGTAAGTATTACCAATTTTTACTTAAGATTACAAAACAGGGAATCAAAATTAACAAAAAAGGTGTCTTGGAGAAACTGTCTAGCTTTCCCCGTTTCTGAGATAATCATGCATGTTTAATTTCAAAGACAAGTGTTAATTCCTGCCAGGTAGGGAGCCAATAAAGCTGTGTTGCTTCACCCCCCTCCTTTCCCCCACTCTTATTATCACTATCTTCCCCTCCCTCCACGAGCAGACTGCATCAGTCCACACGACTTCACTGCATGTTGCGCGTATTACTAGTCAAATGGCAAAGTACACAAACGCAGAAATGACAGACATGGTCATGCTGTACGGTGAAGCTAGAGGAAACGCAAGAGCAGCTGCACGGTTGTACCACGATAGATATCCTGCGCGACGTCAACCTTATCACCGGACCTTCACCGATGTCACTCAGCGACTTCGTGAAACAGGTACATTTCAGCTACGAGGGGGAGCTGGTCACCCGAGGAATGTTCGCACTCCAATTGTCGAAGAAGAGGTACTGAATTATGTGGATGATAACGCGTCAACAAGCACACGTGCCATTGCGCATCAAACGAATGTGTCCAATTCCACAGTATGGCGTGTCATGCATGATCAGCTGCTGCATCCGTACCACATGCGCAAGGTGCAGGCATTGGGGCCAGCAGATTATGCTCCTCGACATGAATTCTCCGACTGGTTTCTGCAGCAGTGCGGAGTGGTTCCTGATTTCTCCACTATAATATTGTTTTCCGATGAGGCAACATTCACCAGAGACGGCTATTTTAATAGTACAAATAGTCACATTTGGAATGACGTGAACCCTCATGCAACTATCATCATGGGCAACCAGCATAGATTTTCTGTCAACATCTGGGCAGGCATTGTGGGTAACCATCTCATTGGCCCTTACCTGATGCCACGACGTTTGACTGGCCACATCTACTACCAATTTCTGAAATTTGCATTGCCACAGTTCCTCGAGAATGTACCGCTATCCGTTAGACAACGCATGTGGCTACAACATGACGGTGCCCCACCTCATTTCACAAGAGCTGTGCGTGACTACCTCAACACTGCATTTCCTGCCCGATGGATAGGAAGAGGTGGGCCTGTTGCGTGGCCACCACGCTCTCCTGACCTAAATCCGTTAGACTTCTTTCTGTGGGGCTTTGTCAAAGCTTTGGTGTACGAGACAGCTGTTGAATCTGAGGAAGACCTGTTAGCCAGGATAGTTGCTGCATGTGATAAGGTTCAAGAAACTCCACGTGTTTTCGAAAGAGTACGCCAGTCATTGATACGTCGCCTCAATTATTGCAATAACGTTAGGGGCCACCATTTTGAACACTTGCTATGAATCTGCTTTTGAAGCTAGGAACTAAAACATGCAATAACTACAATTTGTATTTCTTAATGTAGCTTTCAATATTCCAGTGAGTGTAATGAATAAAATCCCACCCAAGTGTGAACTGTGTAAGCATAACTCACTAATGTAATAAATAGCAACACATCGGAGCTTATGAAGAAGGAAAAGTATCAGAGTTTCTCCATCATAACACACAAACCAGCCTTGTTTACCAAATGTACGTGATACATAGTCACACGTGCCGGTAAAAATGGTTAAACGACTGCATTGCGAAATAAAACTGCGATTCTGGCTGCCTACCTGGCAGGCATTTGCACTTGGCTCTGATCTCAAACTTGTGTGATTATCTCAGAAACGGGGAAAGCTAGACAGTTTCTCCAAGACACCTTTTTTGTTAATTTTGATTCCCTGTTTTGTAATCTTAAGTAAAAATTGGTAATACTTACTCTGACATATTTTATTTTAGAAAAAATGTGTTACAACCCCCCTTTTTTACATGATGGGGGTGGGTAACGGTAACAGCACATTTAGTTTATTAATGATCAAGGTTTCAATAAGTAGTATACAAAGATTCGTTGTAATACCCTAAGCAGTTTTCATAATATTTCACACAACAGTCGTTTTTAGCTCTGTCTTTAGGGGTGTATACCGCCCTTAATATTGAAGATGGACCCTAGGTTGCTTATGAGAGTTATTCTAATTTCACCCAAGGAGTATCCTGCCAAAGTTTGATGCATTGTTTTAGAAACACGTTGTATAGCTAAAGGCCTTGGTAAAATACATGATCTCCTTTCCCGAGTGCTAAATGTTTTATAATATTTCAACGTCTCGAGAAAGCATTATATATGTTTTACCGAGACTGATATATTAAGAAATATATTTTTTGAACTCTATAAATTTGAGAATATTGTTTTTAATAAAAAATTATATAAAACTCATTTTATACATTTGTGACAAACATATTTAATTATAACATTTTAGAAAACATTCTAATTGAATCTTTCCTAAGGAGTAAATGAAGATAATATAAGCTAAATAAATAATTAATAAATTACAAAGGTATTATTTAATTAAATTACTCAATAGATTAAATATTGAGGATAAATATCGTTTGATTAACACTTTTACAAGTTGTTTATACTCAATGTTTTCTGTTTTTCCTTAACACACTTTGATATTCAAAATGTTTACCTTGACTACATTTATGTTAGTAAGAGTCAAATTGGTCAAATTAACAAACATGACATAATACACAAATAATTGACAAAGTTAATTCTTCACATAACCCGCCTCGGTGGCGTAGTTGGCTAATGCGCTAGTCGTGTTGAGCTCGACCGCCGAGGATGAGGAGATCGAGGTTCGAATCTCGGTCGGGTGAACTGGGGGTGGTTTTTCCTAAATGGATTTCCACTCTCCCTCCACGCAAATGCGGGACCCTCCCAATTCATAATCCATTAGCGTAATTAGTACTTAAGCGTATAACCCGAACGGGTAGTAAGACGCGGTGCTAAATATTATTAATTCTTCACATAAATTAATACATATTACTCCTTTAAGATAAGCATCGTCATTCTACATAATAATCATTTAAAAGGCATAATGCCAACAAAAAAAAATATTGAAGATCATACTAGATTTGATTATAAAAAATACATATGATAATAAGTTATTATATATGACGCAATATCACCAACACCCAAAAACCACATCCTCATTCCACAAAAGAATCAATTAAGAGGCATAATGCAAAAAAAAATGTAATTGAAGATCACACTAGATCTGCACAAAAAAAATACATATGATAATTAATTATCATATATGACGCAACATTACCAACACCCAAAAACAGCCTTCTCATTCTACATTTAAGATCACACTAGATCTGCACATAAAAAATACATATGATAGTTGTTTTATTATCACATACAAATTAAGTTTCAGACATTATCAGCAACTTCAAGACATCTCATTTACATAAAGTATAAGCTATGAATGAACAAATAAATTATACATGAAGGTTAAATAAATCCATGTAATCCATAAACACTAAAAGTATCGTACACAGTGAGGCCAACTGACCAACAAACTCAACCTTCAATTGAGTTAGGCGCTACTATACAACTTATTAAACATTAGTAATTAAATATATCTCATGAGTAGGGGGCGGATTTATAGGCACTAAAAATCACAAAAATAGGCACATAAATAGGCATTATAAAGTAAAAAAGGCAATAAATAGGCACACAAAAGAAAAAAATTGACATATAAAGAGGCATATTAATGCAAAAAAAAGCACTAAAACACTCAAAAATTGTATTATTCATTCTTAAAATCCAGCATACACTTTCTATAAATAAAAATTAATTACTATTAGAGCTAATTACCAAATACTTCTCAATATTTTCAGGTGTAGATTTGGTTCTGTTTTCGGACAAAATGTTTTTATACTGTGAGAAACTTCTCTCGACTTCCCATGAAGTCATCGGGCAAAACTTCAGATAGGCTAGCTCAGCTGAGCTAAGCTTTACTTCTGGGAGTGATTTAGTTTGTCCTTCTAAGATGTCTGCAATACTTGCCATCACTTTCTACCCAGGATTTCGCTGCAATACTCTGTTAAGTTTGTCGATGATGGCCGTGCCAACAGAGCCAGAAGCCTGATTCAGGTTTTTTTCTATGCCCCGAAATCTGGATTATCCAGCTTCTTCCAATGAATATTTGCAGCTACCATTGCAGAGCGTAAGTCAGCAAAAAATTGCTCTTGGGTTTTAACGGCATCGCCAACTTCAGGAAAAATTAGTTGCGGTCCAAATTAGTTGCGGTCCTGTTTTCTTTCTGGAATTTTTCAAATGTATTGCAGTATTTTTTTGTTGTTCTAGGTGATACTTCTTCTCGCATTTTACCTAAATATTACAAATGGAGATTTTCATCCATTAATATATATGTGCATCCTACAAATTAAAATTAACAAAGCATCACCTACAAGAGAACTAAGTTTACAATTTTTTTGGGGGAGTTAAGAACTTTATGCTACGCTTTGGTAAATATTTACACTTTGTTGTTGAAATCCTTCAATAAGAAATGAAACTTAGTTAGAACAATAGCAGGTATTTTCTATTAATTCAATAATCTACACTGAGTCCAATACAAAGAAATATTAATGAACAGATATGCACATCTAACAACAGCGTATTATACACAACCACTGAATGAAGTGACACTGCTGTGCGCTAGAAGAAAATCTTCGTCACCAGTTTGACCAGTCTGAACCTATCAGACCACTGGACACATGGGGTTTTCCTACCTATCACGAGTATCCACGTGGAGTAACCTAAGGAGTGAAGGAAGGGGGGAGGGGACAGCCGCAAGTATTTAGAAAGAAAAAAAGAGGGTGGGAGGAAGAGAGAGATAAAAAAAAGGCACTTTAAGGCTCCCATTTGTAAAATAGGCACTAAACAATGAAATAGGCATTTATAGGCATTATAAAAGTGATCACATTTTATTTGCTATTATCGAAAATAAAATTATACCTCAAAAGCCTACTTTTCAAAACAAAGGAATAAAAAAGGCATTTAGGGCAAAATCCGCCCCCTACTCATGAGCTACATAATCAACTCCCAAAATAATAAGTCTAAATATTAAGGGGAAAAAAATACATATTTTAGAGTGATTATTGTAACATATTTTTTTAAAAAACACAACATTTTAACACAATGTATTAGTTGTAAAAAATATTGAAAAATTATTATGGTCTATTTTTAATCGTCTTGCACAAACTTTTGAATTCTGATATCGGCATGGGTTTAGCCCATGTTTCTGTGATGACGTAAATAGATTTTAGAGAAGGTTCTGTAATTTTTAAAGATGGCGTAGAGAATATTCTTTGGTATTGGTAAATTCGAGTGGGACGTAGAAGTTTGATCTGGCTAGTTGTTTTGTCTTCATGAAGAATTAAATTTTTTTTAGATGCATATGGAACCTTTTTCTTAGTGTTATTTTTATAGATCAGAGTTGACGGAACCTTAAACTCGTAATCTGTAGATCTCAAAGTGGAACTCAATTTGTTGCTTGATGATGAAGTTTTAGAAGGTTTATCTGTTTTTGTACAAGTAGATGTTGATGGGTTTGATAATTTTTCTTGATTTGAACATGTCAGTGCAGAGTTATTAGAAGGTTTATCAGCTGTAACACTGGCTGTTGAGCTTTGTTTTACAGGTAAACATGTCTTTAAATCTGTTGATGTCAATGGCTTAGAATATAAGAGTGTCGTAGAATCTGTAGATTTGGTTGGTTTTGAAAATTGTTCCGAATAAAAAAAACGTAGAAGTAGATGGTTTTGAAAATTGTTCTGAATCAGTAGATGTCAACTGTTTTGAAAATCGTTCTGAATTGGTAGAGGTCAATGGTTTTGAAAAGGGTGACATGCAGTGGACCTAATTCCACAAGACCTAAAGTTTAGGAGCAATGACTTTAGGTCTTAAAGAATTAGGTCTTGTGAAGTTAGGTCTTATAAGATTTAGGTCTTGTGCCTTTAGGTCCACTGCCTGTTTGAACAGTTAAGGATAGTTTAAAATAATTTATGAAAAATGAATTTTAGGTCAAGTGCTTTTAGTTCTAGTAGAGTTAGGAGCTATAAAATTAGGTGCTGTGAAGTTAGGTCTTATAAAGTTAGGTCTTATAGGGTTTAGTTCTTATAACATTTAGGTCTTGTGACGTTAGGTCTTATAAGGCTAGGTGTAATAAATTATAACCTGCATCTCATTACAAATATTCAGTCCCATCATGACCATCAAATAAACAACATTAAATAATCCATCACCTCCTAGATTTTAGAACCAATGACCTTGCCTTGAGGGCTATTGGACCCGGGGTTGAGGATGCATATCGGGACCTGCATAGGCTGCGTACAAGGGGGAGGTGGGTAGGGAGCCATTTTGATTTTCCACATCACGCTATAAGGTTAAATATAACTTTAATTATATTTTAATAAGATTTTAGTTCTATTTTTAATCTCATGCAACCATCTTTAAATTGTCGTGCGGGTTAGAGGATGGAGGGTATGGAGCCAGGAGTTAGAGGAAACGTGGTGGAAAGCCTGTCGATACCTGCACTGGTTGGTAGAGAGGGAGGTCAGGATGAGGAGTTATTGATATGGGCTCGAGTTTCTAGGAGCAACAGGGTGCCAGGGATTTACCGCTATGGGTTCGAGTTGTTGGGAGTGTCGGGGTGTCGTGTTCGTGGGGCGTCCAGACGTTGAGGGTAAATTATCGTTATGGGGTCCAGGTGTTGGTGGCGTCGGGACGTCATGTTTAAGGGGGTGTCAGAGCGTCAATGGTAGCTCACCGTTGTGGGTTCTAGGGCTCGGGGGGCAAAACCTGTCAAAAATAACGTTAATAGTATCAAAAAGGGAATTTTGCAGCAAAACTTGGTGTGCAAGTCAAAGGAAATGTCATAATCTTACGAGGAAATGTGGGTAATTTACCGTTATGTGGTTAGGGTGTAAAGGAGGTATTCAGAATATGTCAAGTGCATCAGCATTCGCCTAGAGAGAGAATATAAATTAGTTGCTGGGCCTAAGGAATTTGTCATCATGAGGTCGCGTTGATGGGGTTTAGGGGTCTGGCTCCACCTCTGCTTACAAGTTTCCATTTTGAATTTTCCAAAGCGATTAATTAGGGTAGTTAATTAATCAATGCAATTAATAAGGGACGAAGAGGTGGGGTGTTGGCGTTGGTGGTGGGGGCGTCACTTCGCCAGGGAAAGGGGGTGGCGTCGATGTCCACCATTTTAATTAAAAATTTCCCCCAGAAGTATCTGAATCTCCCAACTTAAGTGTGAAGAGGTAATTCAAGAGGAAGTTTACCAGCATATGCCTGGAGAAAGAATAAAAAAATCCTTTCCAGTAAAGTGAGTGATTCCAGCAGGGACTCGAACACAAATCTTCGTCACCGGTAAGCCAGATGATACTGACTCCTTAGCGAATTTTCCTCCTCCTTCCCCATTCCCCCCAAAAAAAGTTTCAGTCTCGATCTGGTTTTACAGTGTCAGAGGCTGAGGAGATAGTCCTGGCTATAGGCGGTATACAAGAACGAAAATGAGTAAGTGAGAAGTGTGGGTTAATACTCATTACCAAGAAAAGGCTTAGATAGGAAAAATTAAACAGAAGTGCAGTCCCGAGCAAAATTTTCCTCACTCATTCTTTACTTAAGCCGCGTATACACGAGGCCATTTGACAGGCATATTCGAAAATTGACGCCAGTCTAACCTGCCATCAACTGGCCTCGTGTAAGCGTGGCTTCACACTATTCATTTCTCTGAAGTGAGGTTTTCTCTCTATCCCTAGTCCACAAGTCATTTCTTGGAGTTGAGTGTTTACTTTTTAAAACTCAGCTCCTTCTGGCATATGACCTATGTGTACTGAGGTTTATTTTCCTTTATGGTTTCCCACTCCACCTCCATGCAAATACAGTGATAGTTACTCTACATTATACCTTCTTCATTCCTACCTTAGTGATGCAAAGGTGTCAATATTTCAGCTGGGTAGTATGACGCAGCATTATTTTTTTTATAAATAGGTGTATTACCCTCATTGGCATTGATATATTGCGACCTTATCAATAATGCAGTTATCGTAAACAATCCTGCGGTGCTTAAAAAACTTTATGTTTCATATTCGTCGAGATGAACTGAATATTCTCGAACAAAGCTAAGTTATAGCTCCTTTATAAAATTGTAGATAAATACATATAAAACAATTTTAGATGGCCAATAATAATAATAATAATAATAATACATGGCGTAAGCCCACACGAAAGCCATATCGACTAAGCGACCGCAGTCTGTTGGTGAAGAGAGTGCCAACTTCTGCGGATAAAGGGTGTCATGTTGTCAGCACAACAATCACCCCAGCCATTAATCTCAGTTTTCTAGACTGGAGCCGCTACTTGTTCATTCAAGTAGCTCTTCATTTGTCCACACGAGGCTGAGTTGGCCTTGTTTCAGACCCACAACTTCTCAGCAAATCTTGAAGCATCGAGTATCGGATCCGGGACCTTTGTATCTGTAGCCCCTAGAACACAGAGGCGGTCACTCTAAGTATAATAGCTTTATAAATAGATAATTTATTAGTTGTTGCAAGATCAATATTAGCTATGATTGGTTCCTAATACATAGACTATAATTTATTTTAAAGTTACTATTAATTATATATTAAATAAATGATCGCAATACTTGCTATTCCTTTAATCGTCATCATGAACAGCAACCAGCTGGGTCTGTTTGGAACATAAGCCTCTCCGACGTCTATTTTCTCCCTACCAATCCGTAGTCAATTTTCTTTGCCGGGTCAATGCCCTTTAAATCCATCCTTTCCGAGGCTTTTTGTTCCATTTTTGAACGCTAGTTGCATAGGTGGAGTGAAATTAAGTCTTTTAAAGTTAGGTCTTATGGGGTTTAGTTCTTATGGAGTTTAGGTCTTGTGCCGTTAGGCCTTATAAAGCTAGGTGTAATAAACTATAACTCCCATCTCATTATACATAATTACCATCAAATAAACAACCTTAAATAATCCATCACCCCATAGATTTTAGAACCTATGACCTTGCCTTGAGGACTATAGGACCCGGGGTTGAGGGTGCATGTCATGACATGCATAGGTTGCGTACAAGGGGGGTAGGGAGCCATTTTGATTCTCCACTTTCGCCTATAACGTTATATATAACTTTAATATTATTTTAAATCCATGCCGCCACCTCTAATTGCCGTGAGGGTTATAGGATGATAGGTATGGAGCCAGGGGTTAGATGGGAAGGGGGTGGAAGGCCTGTCGAGACCTGGACCCCTAATTTTGAAACTTGTGAAAATATTCGCTTGCGAGCTAGCTCGCAATTCATGAACTCGCAAATCGCAGGCTGTACTAAAACAGAGCTAATTTTGAAAGGTTTCTACTGTCGTGCGAGTCGGTGTAGTTTTGTTTCGCTTGCGACTGAGTTATCAATCCGACAACACTGTAAAACCATGACGTGTGCCAAAAGATTGAGGCGATGAGATGCCACAACACGCCATTATACAAAATACGTAACTGAAAGTAAACACTATTATTGTATTGAGTGGATCATATAAAATGATTTGTTTAGTTTTATTAGGAAGCCATCTTCCATTTGTATACATTTAAGCTTGTTGTCTCAAAAATTTTCTAGTTATATGACTATATGTAAACCCGTCATGTCAACCAACTTCTACTTTAGCACACTTGGTAGTGTGCTTGACCTAAACTCAGTTGTCCAGGAGTTTAATCCCACCCCGGTTACAGTATTTTAATTTTTGTCTGAATTTAAATAACTTTTTAGTAATTAGAATTCAGTAATATATTATTTTATTTTCGCAACTATTTTTAAAACATAAATATGCCCTAAAGGTTTTTACTATGCGAATAATAATTAGCTTGCTTAGCCTTATTTTAAAATGTGTAAATTTTTATGTCATAAAACCCATTAATTTAATTTTAAATAATCACCTACACACAAAATTTCAAAATTAATTTGTATCTTAGACTGATGCGGGCCTACGGTTTTTAATTTACTACCTTTTAAAATTATTTTTAAGGAGTATTATGTTAGTCTACGTAGGCTCAAATACCTTGTATACTTCATTAAAAAATATTTAAAACGAATTATATGCCGACTAAGAGACGACTGGATTGTATCCATTCTGAATGGTATCCATTCAAACATTTCTTAAACAAGCATCACAAATAAAAAGTCTGATTTGTATCCATTCTCATAAATCCCACAAAATCCTGAATTGTATTCATTCTGAATGGTATACATTCAGATAGTTTTCAAATAAACGACTTTAACAAAAATCCTGATTTGNCAAATAAACGACTTTAACAAAAATCCTGATTTGTATCCACTGTAATTATTTGCATTATATCCACAAAATCCTGAATTGTATCCATTTAATTGGGGTAACACTTGTCTGATAGATGGCAGCAGCTGAGACTCTCCTTAACTCATTGCGTGTTTACTAGAGACCAGCACTATCACTCAGTTAATGTATATATATATATATAATAAAGATAAAATATTTATTCGTGTTTCTTTTAAAATAATAATATAAGGGTCATTTACAAAGGATTGGTTTTTAAAAATAATAATGATCTAATTTAAAATTGGTATATGGGGAAGCATTTTCTAAAATAAATTAATATTTTAAATAGTTTTAGAAATGTAATATTTCAGGATCCCGAAATTTCATAAAAAATGTGTTAACGCCTGAAAGGTTAACTTTTGTTCGTGTGGGTTCGTTTATTATACTAAAAATTATAACCATTGCCTTTTAAATACTTTGGTGCCATGTTATGACATTATTTGAATATTCATGTTATAAATAATAACGTTCTTCTGTGATTGATGAGAGTTTTGTTGATTTGTTTAGATTATATATAATTTATTTTACAATATTAATATAGTTATCATTGGCGATTTGTGTCTTTCTGTGTGTAGAGATGGCAAAAAATATAAAACTTGTCATACGATGACAAAGAAATACAATTAATTCCGCTCTCTTTATATACCTACTATTATGAAAATAAACATTAAGTCCTTAACTTATAGGTTTACTGGTACATAATCACTTTTAACCATAGTCTCAATAATTCCCCTCAAATCACAAGATGAATTTTATTTTTTAACAGTTAAAAGCAAATATATTGATTTTTAAACACTGACCTCCCTCTCGTTTCACTTCAGCTGGATAGATGGCTAGGCATTTCTACTTATAGTAGGCCTAATGGGAAATAAGTTCACATTGTCTGAACATATAGGTTTAGCTGGTGTGGAAAGTGGTAAATATAAACACTAATATTTGGGGGTTTACAATCAAAACTAACAAAATTATCACATGAAATGTAGGCTTGTGTATAAGTTGAGTATGATAGCCTATAAATAAGGTTTAACGCAGTGATCTCTATACTATATTGGATGGACATAAACACACCCCTTGCAATGGACTAAATCATAGCGTTAAAATTTGTCGTCTGCTTGCTAGCGAGGGGACAGATTTAACGGTTTATTTCAGTGTTATTTTGCAAAAACGTGTGTCTTGTGAATAATTTTTTTTTAAATAGTGAAGTATTAATTTATTATACCCCACTTGACTGAGGAAACATTTACATTAAAGAATATACACTTCGATTTTAAAGGTAGTATTGTACAAATAAGAATTAAATCTTTAATATATTAAAATATGTAGCTAACGCCCATGTTATTTACGTTTTGCCAATACTATAATAATATTTAAAATTGGTATTAGCTTATATAGTGCTTTCAGAAACAATATTATATTTAAAGTTTAATAACTAAAAAGAAAATAGGTCACTTAAAACTTAATTAAATTCTTTTGATTTTTGAACTTTGTGTAATAGTTTTACATTCCTATTATCATTTAGGTTATAGGTTTGTATGAATATTACAATATATTTAAAGTTGGCTCTTAGCTTGTATAGCTTATTAGCTTTCAGAAGCCACATTAAATATAATTTTCGATAACTATAATGAAATAAGGTAGCTTAATACTGAATTACATGTGTTTGAATAACAAACTCTGTGTAGTAATTTTACATTAAAACTATCATTTAGGTTATAAGGCTTGTAAGAAGGGAGTATTACTATATTACAATATATTTAAAGTTGGCTCTCAGCTTGTATATTACTTGCAGAAACCATATTATATTTAATGTTCGATAACTATAATTAAATAAGGTCGCTAAAAACCTGATTACTTTTGTTCTAATGAAAAACTTTGTGTAGCAATCTTAACATTCAATCAATCATATAGGCTATAGGCTTATAGATAGTATCACTATTTTAGCCTATATCGACTTATTTAAAGAAATAATTCATGATTGTTGAACTTAGTTAGGCTCTTCAAACCTTTTATTAGCAGATTTATTTCGTTTAACTAATCATACATTGATATATCTAATATATTCACAAAAAATTAGCGAACGATGTCAAAATGCCACATTGCCTTGTATGTGTTTAGGAGAGAAATAGATACCCGAAAATTTTCTTCTCTCTTACACAATGGTGTGCAGACGACAGCACAAAATTTTTAGCCGCAGGTGTCCATCCAGTTATATTATAAATATAAATGCTTACACGTTTATTTTAGGGAGTTTAGGGTAATACACAGGCCTACAACCAAATAAATATGTTACTAAATTAGACAGTTGAAACGTCTAAAGCTACATGAATTTTAACATGAAACTTAAAGAATGGGCTGCTATAGCTAAATACATATTACAAACCATAATATGCATTAAATACCTTATTAAGGACCAAAAATGAGTTTTGCAAACATCATCCTATTTTATATCAACATGTACATAAAATTTAGACATTTTAAGGCCCAAAAAAGAATATTACTAATCATATGCATTTAATAAACCTATTTTATATCAACATTTATATAAAATTTCACCAAACGTGGGGGGAAATCTTGCATTACACATATTTTTAAGGGCCTCCAGGACCCAAGCCATTTGTGTCAAGAGCACAAAGCGGGGCACTGATAGTAAAATCAATTCTCTATCCAACCATATAAGTGTGTATAGGCCTAGACCCTTTAGCTCTGAGAAATTTGAATAAAATATGGTGAGAAATATATTATTTTTAAGAAAAATCATGTTTTACTCACATTTATAAGGCGCTTCAGGGCCCAAAGCGGAATTAGTGTCAACAGCACAAAACAGGGCCCTGCTAGTAAAATCAATTCTTTATTCAAACATATAAGTGTTCATAGGTCTAGACCCTACATATCCGAGCAATTTGACCCAAAATTGGGGAAGATAATACTTTTTTTTAAGAAAACTCTTGCATTACACATATCTTCACATATCTTTAAGGTTCCCCAGGGCCCAAACCAGAATATGTGTAAAGAGCACAAAGCCAGGCCCTGATATTAACTCAATTTTCTATCCGACCATATTAGTGTGCATAAGCCTAGGCCCTACATATCTGAGTAATTTGACCAAAGCATAAGTGAAACATTTTTTTAAAGGAAAATCTTGCTTTACTCACTTTTCTAAGGCGCTCTAGGTCCCAAACCAAAATCTGTATCAAGAGCACAAATTATATTTTAGGGCTACCTTGGTTGAAGTTGGATTAAGAAACCTTATTTATAGGCTATCATACTCAAATTGAACATAGGCTTACATTTTATGTGCTAATTTTGTTCATTTTGATTGAAACCCCCTAAAAATTCTTGTTTATATTTACCACTCTCCGCAACAGCTAAACTTATATGTTCAGACAATGTGAACTTATTCCCATTAGGCCTACTATAAGTAGAAATGCCTAGCCATCTATCCAGCTGAAGTGAAACGAAGAGGGAGGTCAGTGTTTAAAAATCAAAATATTTGCTTTTAACTGTTAAATAATAAAATTCATCTTGGAATTTGAAGGGAATTATTGAGACTATGGTTAAAAGTGATTATGTACCCGTAAACATATAAGTTAAGGACTTAATGTTTATTTTCATAATAGTAGGTATATAAAGAGAGCGGGATTCCTTGTATTTCTTTGTCATCATTTGACAAGTTTTATATTTTTAGCCATCTCTTCACACAGAAAGAAACAAGTTTTCAATGATAACAAAATTAATATTGTAAAATAAATTATATATAATCCAAACAAATCAACAAAACTCTCATCAATCACAAAAGAACGTTATTATCTATAACATGAATATTCAAATAATGTCATAACATGGCACCAAAGTATTTAAAAGGCAATAGCTATAATTTTTAATATTATAAACGAACCCACCCGAACAAAACTTAGCCTTTCATGCATCAACACATTTTTTATGAAAGTTTCGGGATCCTGAAATATTAAATTTTTCAAACTATTTAAAATCGTAATTTATTTTAGTAAATGCTTCCTCATGTACCAATTTTAAATTAGATCATTAAAATACCCTTATATTATTATTTTAAAAAAACACGAATAAATATTTTATCTTTATTATATATATATATATATTAACTGAGTGATAGTGCTGGTCTCTAGTAAACACGCAATGAGTTAAGGAGAGTCTCAGCTGCTGCCATCTATCAGACGAGTGGCACCCCAATTAAATGGATACAATTCAGGATTTTGTGGATATTATGAAAATGGATACAAATCAGACTTTTTATTTGTGATGCTTGTTTAAGAAATTGTCTGAATGAATACCATTCGGATTGAATACAATTCATGATTTTGTTGATATGATGCAAATAATTACAGTGTATAAAAATCAGGATTTTTGTTAAAGTCGTTTGTTTGAAAACTGTCTGAATGGATACCATTCAGAATGGATACAATTCAGGATTTTGTGGATATTGTGAGAATTGATACAAATCAGACTTTCTATTTGTGATGCTTGTTTAAGAAACTGTCTGAATGGATACAGTTCAGCTCCCCCCTTACTAATACGATCATTTAAATTAAAGTTTAAAGTCTGATAATTTTTAAAAAAAATGGAGATGACAAGATTTGAACTGGCTAACTTCAGATTATGAGACGTTCACTCTACCGACTTAGTCAAATTGACAATTAAATAAATTTGAAAAATTTAGAATATATAATTAAGTTTTCACCCAAACAAATATTTTTATTGAAGGATTGCATAAAGTGTACAAAGCAATCATATTTCTTTCTTCCGTAAACCTATTTTGTACAGTGGTAGGTTTATTTCAACAAAATCACTCTCAGAATGCTGCAACCGAAGAGGGGGATGGCATCCATTTTGTTATTTTATTTCCTACTCGACAGACAAGGCCTGTCTCACATAGTGTGAGGCTGGCGAGTAGAATCCGCTCGCTATTCGATCGCGTGACGTCAGTTTCTGCAGCGCAGAATTTTCAAAATTAGGGGTTTGCGAGATTGTGTGCGAGATGAGAGAAATACGCTAGCGAATCACTACTCGCACGTTTCAAAATTAGGGGCCCTGGGTTGGGAGAGTGTAATTCACCGTTATAGACTAAGAGATAGGGTTCCAGGGAAGGGGGTGAGTGGTTCAAGTAGTTGGGTGTAAGAAAGAGAGGTTGGTGTGGAGGATGTAATCGGATTATGATAGGTGCATCAGCATTCGCCTCGATAGAGAATGTAGATACCCATACACCTTTAAATTGTTAGTTATGGTGGGTGGGAGGGTAAAGGGGGTTTAAGATGATGTGTGTGGGAAAGGATGGGAGAAAGGGTTGTGGTTAAAAAAATAGGGGGAAGGGGTGGGAGGATGTAAGCGAAGGGGAAAGGAGGGAATTCACTGCTATAGGGTTTGGCTGTAGGTTTTGAAAGAGGGGGTCAAGATTAGGAGTTATTAATATGGGTTCGAGCTGCTAGGAGCAACAGGGTGCCGGGGATTTTCCGCTATGAGTTCGAGTTTTTGGGAGTACAAGGGTGTCGTGTACAAGGGTAAGTTACCGTTATGGGGTCCAGGACCCCTAATTTCGAAATGTGTGAGTAGCAATTTGCTAGTGTATTTCTCTCTAACACACCCCTTGCAATGGACCAAATCGTGACGCCAAGTTTGTCATCTGCTTCCTAGCGAGGGGAAAAATTAAACGGGTTTCTTTCAATGTTCTTGAGCAAAAACGTGTCTCTCACCAATAAAAGTTTTTTTTCACCCCGCTTGACTGAGGACACATTTACATTAGAGGATATACAATTATTCAATTTTAAAAGTATTATTGTACAAATAAGAATACAATCTTTTATATATTAAAATAAGTAGCTAAAGCCCATGTTGTTTACATTCTGCCAAGACTACAATATGTTTAAAATTGGTAATTAGCTAATATAATGGTTTCTGAAACAATATTATATTTAGAGTTCGATATCTAAAATGAAAAAAGATAGCTTCAGAATTAATTACATTCATTTGAATAATAAACTTTGTGTAGTGGTTTTGAATTCAAATTATATCATTTAGGCTAGAGGCTTGTATGAAGCATTACTATATTATAATATAATAAAGTTGGCTCTTAGCTTGTATTGCATTTTGCTTTCAGAGGCCATATTATATTTAATGTTGGATAACTATAGTGAAATAAGGTAGCTAAAAACCTGGTTACTTTTGTTCGAATGACAAACTTTGTATATAAGTCTTACGTTCAAACGATAATTTAGCTTATAGGCTTGTAGGAAGTATTACTATTTTAACCTAAATCAACTTGTTTAAAGAAACAAGTCATGAGTTTTGACCTTAGTCATGCTCTTCAAACCTTTTATTTACCCATGTATTTCGTTTAACTAATCATACAGTGATATATCTCATATATTCATTAAAATTAGCTAATGATGTTTAAATGCCAAATTGCCTTGTATGTGTGTAGGAGAGAAAGAGATACCCGAAAGTTTCCTACTCTTTTACACAATGTTGTGCAAAAGACAACTCGAAAATTTTATCCGCAGATGTCCATCTAGTTATATTATAGAGATCAATAGGAGTGGCCATCTCGGATTTCCACATAACGTTGTAAGGTATTTTGGATGCCATTTTGAATTTTCCAAAGTGATTAATTAGGATAGCTAATATATTAGGCCCTATAATCTATTTATGTGATTGTTGCAGCTCTCAAGACTTTCGACGGTTAAAATATAATAATATATAATACGTATTTTAATAATAATTACTCATTAATTAATATATAATATGTATTTTAATAAGAATTACTCATTAATTAAAGGGGTTGAGCTATTCCACAACCACATAAACGTTTATTTTGTGGAGTTTAGGGTAAAGCGCCGGCTTATAATCAACTAAATATGTTACAGTAAAACCTTGGATTGCGAGCATAATTCGTTTCGTAAACGTGTTCGTAATACAAAGCACTCGTATATCAAAGTGAATTT
>CABFWO010003612.1:3540-32271 GCA_902155825.1 Timema genevievae
AAAAAAAAAAAAAAAAGTTCTGACTCACTCCAACTTGGGTCAGACAAAGAATTTTGGTTATTTTTACCCGTTTTTCACCTCTACTAACACGATAAGACCTTTCTTTTTCTCTTTACACTACCCGACCTGTGTATGTAAAATTTTTTAAAAAATTTTTACTCACTTTCACTTTTACAAAAAACAAAAATGCACGCAATAACCACTAAACACTGAAATGAGACTCACACTGTTCAAACTATAGTCCATATGATCTTGACTCACCACCCGTATCTCTTCACAGACATAATGTAATATCTATAGTATTCTATATCCATTAAAAAACAAACTCCGTGGAACTGACGAACACTTCTATCCAAAGTGAAAGACAAGACTGGACTGAACCATTGATATTGCGGAAAGGTTTTCATAAAATTATAAAAACTGTCAAAGAAAAGGGTAGTCATGTCAGGTACAATAATAACACGGTGTACCATTGTTCCCCTTGGAAGAGGAATGCACTAATCCTTACTTAGTTAGAGCCTGGCCTCTGGAAGTTCCCAGTAGTACCACGCCTTTCCAGTTCCTCCCACCCCCAATGTGGCGGCCCCGGCAGCAGGTCTAACCTAATTGGTCGTCAACAGTTTTTCAGCCTCGATCAACTAATAAACTTATCAAAGTTCCCGTAATCACCTATTGTTTCTCCATTCTACTTTTGCCTACCCCCTCCCCCCTTTAAGATCAATCTTCCTCAAATAGTTACGTAAATAAAAAAAACAGAATAAATAAAATATTTGTTGTCACACCTAATAGGATATTTAATTTTCTTATAATATTACCAATTATGACCGAACAAGGTTACTCTAGTCACTTTTAAATATTATTTCAAAGTGACTTACTTGGTTTATTTGCGAGTTTTTAAGAAGCAAATATCAACTGATGATTGCCGCGAGATCGGCCAGTTGCCGACCGATGGCCCTAACCGATTGTAACTAATTCGTATACCAAACCTATCGCTCTTTCTAGATTCCTTGAAAAATTAATTTTGGTTCTTCGTTACTTCCTGGGCTACGGTGGTCTTGGAGTAAAAGTGTTCGTGAGTTCAAACCCAGCCGAGGTAGACGGATTTTTACTGAGCGATGAAAATCCGCATCACAACTTCCTTGAGCGGGGAAGTAAAGTCGTCGGTCCCCCATCAACCGTGGCATGTGAACTAACCCTGGAAGGTACCTAAGTGAAAATACCTTTCCGGCAAAAAAATGTAGGCTCTTTCGTAGAAATCCAGTGCGGAAAGCAACGGTAAGCTATTGCACGTTCAAGACTTCCCTAGGACATGAGCTATGTCCCATATGGTGTGGGCGGCACTAATCGGCCGTAAGGCTGAGTGCATGGCAAGCTCTGGATGGATGGAAAGCACATCAGGACAAACTCTCGGTTAAAACTCAATATTAAGACCTATTATTATATTGTTACTTCCTAGAGCACAGCCAAAGATAATATTTCACCTTACCTCTTGCAGCTCAATGTTTGATAAGCTTTGTTTACCAATATTTTTCATTTTTAAATTTTTATTCTTATTTCTTAACATGTCATAATCGTAGAATGTACGAGACGTTTTGTCATGGACACAAACAAATAATATGGTTAGATACTGAGCCTCCAGGTTAAAAGGGTCACGCTCCTTTTGGCAGCTTGAGTTCTTCAACACTAGGATCGCTGCGGTTAGTCCTATCATCACCCAACAATGACACTAGCGAAGCCCAGTGTCGAAGGACTCAGGCTGGCAAAAGGAGCGCAGCGAAATCCCCGTAAGGTTGAGAGTCTGTTCCTTACTTGTCTGTGGCAATGGATAAGTAAAAAAAATGTACACACATCACCTTTTTTAATGCGTATGTGTGCACGTATATGCTTGGGCGACCGTCTCTGTGGTCAAATGGTCAGAGTTCCTGACTACAGATCCAGAGGTCCCGGATTCGATCCCAGGCACTTCCAGATTCTTCATGTAGCCTTGTGTGTGTGTCTTAATATCTACAGTAGTGGTCACCAAATGACGGTCCGCGGTCCGCATCCGGACCGCAGAGACATTTTAAATGACCTTGACGAACTAGTGATAAAGAGAAGAAATGATGCTTATTTCCGTGGTGAACTAGTGATAAAGAGAAGAAATGATGCTTATTTCCGTGGTGGGCGGGTAGTAGACTTGGAAGGCCAGCAATAATAAATAAGTAAAATAATTAAAAGGAAAGAAAATCACGTTTTCAAATTGGTATAGTCCTATAGGGCTTGAACTTAAGTCACTGTTAAAGTTTTTTCCGGAACGCGGAAGTATGTCGAGTTTTTAAAAACGGACTTCCATCAAAAATAATTGGGGACCCCTGATCTATAATTATATCAGTGGTACGGGTGGTCGTTAGAATAGAGGCTACTAGAAACAAATACTCTAGCTGCAACCCACAAAGCTATCATTAATCTGACAGCTGTCCGATTATTTGACTTTTAGTATTATTTTTCTGATCAAAAATAAATTTATTTTATTTAAGTTTTTTTTTTGTTTTGTTTTTAAGCTTATCACAGTTATTTTGACAAAAAATATAACAAATTCTTGATTCGTGGGCACACTTAAATAAACTTTTAAAAAAAACGTTCCCCGCACAGCAGTCCTTTAATATATAACTAGTGATGTGAGGTTGAAATAACACACGCGGTAGTTCGCGAACTGGTGAAGGACTAGAACTGAGAGATGCGATGGGAACGATTGACTACAAGAAGTAGTTCGCGGACTATTGAATTAGATAAATTAATTGCAAACTAAATCACTTTGAACTGCCCATTTCTAAACTAAAAAGCAGAGAATAATGCTGGGAATTCCGAACGCGAATGGTACGAATAGTGCAAATGGTGGGGAGTGCGTGTACTTTGACCGGTATGGATCGTTCTTTTGCGGGTAGGCTGACGAACTGGAATATGTGTTTGGACTTTCTAGCCTTTAACTGGGGAGGTGAGAATTTCAAACGTTCTTAGGAAGGTGGGGGTTCATGAACCCCATTTGTTTTTAATATTTTTCAAATTATTCAAACAAATTTTTTATAATTTTATTTACTTTTTAAAAATCTATGGAGTATAGGAATATGGATGTAATAGGGGTTTATGAAAGCAACAATATTTTTTATGGAAAAAAATTAGTTTCATAAAGTACCAAAAAAATTCAAAATTTAGAAAAATTTGAAATTCCAATGTTTGATGTTTACAAAAAATAAAAATTTGGGCTACTCTTTGTGAGCCAAGGCATTGGAATATTCAATTAACAAATTTTTTTCATTTAGTCTCCATAATTATAAAAAATAACGAGCTATCAACTCAAGCATTCCTTACATCCATTTCAGCGTGAGGTAAACACACAGCCTTTTTGCATTTTGCACAACTGTACCATTGAAAGTATATATACATTCAACGACTGTACCTGGTTTTCCTGTCACTTGCTCGGGGACATGACTGACATCTTCTTTGCTTTTTTTGGACAGTTTGCACCTTCTTCTGGGGCCTCCTGAGTAGTTGGTTTGCCAACTATGCGGGCTTACTAATGATTGGGATTTCAAAAAACACTCCAAGAGACGTGGGGTTTCCCGAACCCCAATGAATAAAAATAGTACTTACCTTGCAAGTGTTCAAAGTCAACTAACTTGTGATCCTGCAGAATGTCACTTGTTATGAAATGTCAAGATCGGAGGGGGCAGTAAAACTTCAAAGTACACCGGTATGAACGTTTTAATGGCGCCTGGGGTGTGTCGCACCCCACCTCCCCAGTTAAAGGATAGAGGCTTTTATGCTCTTTGTCAAATGTGTCATAGCAAAACTCCGAGTTTTAGAAAAATTCGTGAAGTCTGTTCAGCGTAGGAATTGTTTTCTGCAAGGCCTTTTTCCCTACCAGAAAGCTATTATATAATAGGATATTGGTAGGAAAAAATACCTTTCAGAGAGTAATTCCTACCGAGAATGGAGCATTCACTGGGCCTCTTTGAAAGTGGAGGTGTCTCAATCGAAATGGGCCCGAGGATCCTTCCTCTATAAAATTTGAAACTCTGGATGACTCTTGAAGTTAAACGAATGAGGTCTATTTTTAATGGGTGGTGATTTTTTATGCCTCTCTTGTGACATCAAGTGGGTAGTAATAAAGAGTGTAGGAAGAGAGGATAGTAAAATATAAACATGTTTTGGTCAACAATGAAAATGTATACTTTTATTTTTACTTTGGAGATGGTAGAACCATTTGTGAACGGGTACGATTAACAACAAAAATTGTATATGCAACCCACAAACCTTCTCAAGATTTTTTTTAAAAATTTGGATGACCTTATAAGCCATTTAATCTAAATTGGTCCTTACTTTTAAAAAAAATTATGAAATTTAATTCCTTTGGAAGTTATTTAGAGTGGTCTTCAATTAAAAGATTTTTGAAATTTGAATGGTCGAAATTATAAAGCTCATTCGAATGACAACAGTTCTCAAAATATCGTTCTATATTTAGTCGAAGGAAAATAATTAAAATACAATATTATATAATAATCATTTAAAAGTTTTAAGGAAAAAAACACTATTCTCGTTAGTTTGCATACATGGTGGAAGGCAAAGCCACATCTTTCAAGGGAGGCTCAAAGTTGAGAAAGATTATTATATCTTGAGGTACGCGAACAAAAGGTTGAATACCACTGTACTAAAGAGATGTTTTATCCAAATAAGTTTTCTTTGTAAAAAAAAACAAAAAATACAGACTTAAAACTCTCGTTCCCTTCCTATCCAACTGAAATCTGGCAACACAGTTATCTTTGTTGCCCAATAAGGTGAATATGAAAATGCGGTCAAGAGAATTAACACCTTCTCAAACACTTTTAAAAAGTAGTATCTGTACACACGAAACATTTAACTTGTTCAAGTATCCACACCGATTTGGAGTCCGTAATTCCAGTAGCTCAGCTGCAAACAACGGAAAATCAAACTAGTAGGCCTTGGCCTACGCTAACGCTGTATTCTAAATCTAATCAGCCCGGTTCGGTGGCCGCGTGGTCTAACGCGCTAATCTCGCAGTAGACTAGACTGCCGATGACGTGGAAATCGAGGTTATAATCTCGGTCGGATGTACTGAGGTTTTTTTTTTCCAAAATGGGTTTTGCTTCTTCCTCCACGCAAATGCGGGTCCACTTCCTATTAATATAACCTTCATATTTACTAAAACCATTGGCTTAATTAGTACATAAGCGTATAATCCGAATGGGTAGTAAGACGCGGTGTTAAATAATAATAATAAATGTTATCAATCCTCTTCCTTTCTTGCCTAAGGCTAGACCTAAGCTGTTATAACCTATCAATACTAGCTTTATAAGGTGTAGGGTTATTTAGCACACAACGTAGCCTACACCGTAACTTTGCTCTGAGCCGAAACACTATCTCGCCAAACATTAAATCTATCACTGTAAGAAGGCAAACTTCAATTTTACTAAAATCACATTTTATGACCTTGCCAGAAAATCAAAACAAGGACCATAAGCTCTCTTTACAAATTCGCATCCGACAGAGCTAATTTGTCAAACAAAAATATTAGTAGTGGTGACCTGGTGGTCTAGGGGTAAGGTGTCAGACTTCTGTGCTGGGGGTCCGGGGTTCAATCCTCGGCTCCGGCACAGATTTATCTGATTGCCAAACCCTTCCTTCACCTCTGACAAATACATGTATTAATCACAACTTGTGAATGTGTATAATGCCAGGCCTCCACCGTGGTTCGGATCCCACGTTAAACTGTAAGTCTTTCATTTCATCTCACAATAACCCTACCATTACACATTACAACTTGTGAATGTGAGGAATGCCAGGCCTCTACCGTGGTTCGGATTCCACGTTAAACTGTAGGTCCTCCATTTCATCTCACAATCACCCTACCATTGCATATTAGCGTAAGTGCGTATAACCCGAACGGGTAGTAAGACGCGGTGCTAATAATAATAATAATAATAATAATAATAATAATAATAATAATAATAATAATAATAATAATAATAATTACACATTAGCATAAGTGCGTCCAAACCGAACGGGTAGTAAGACGCGGTGCTAATAATAATAATAATAATAATAATAGTAACAATATTAGTAAACCCGCGTTGGTGGCGCAGTTAGCTAACGCGCTAGTTTCGTGTTGAGCTTGACTGCTGAGGACGGGAAGATTGAGGTTCGAATCTCGGTCGGGTGAACTGGGATGGTTTTTCCTAAATGGTTTTCCACTCTTCCACGCAAATGTGGATTCACTTCCTCTAAAATTCAACCTTCCTAATTTCTAACCCATTAGCGTAATTAGTACTTAAGCGTTTATCTCGAACTCTTAGTAAGACGTGGTGCTAAAATTAAATTTAAAAATATTAGTATATTTTAAAATCATCGCAGGATCTTTTTTGATTATAACATTGATTTTAACAAGAAAACCTTAATTTGAAATATCGGAATGCAGGTCTAGTCGAAAATTTAAGATGTCTTTTTTTTTCTACTACACGTCCGTTCTGCCTGCAGATTTTTTACTAATGGGGAAGGGACAAGGGAGGTTGTGTTTTGAATATATGTACCCGAGTTTGCGTGGCGGGGAAGTAGAAATTTATTAACAAAAAATTACTCTCAGTACACCCAACCGGAATTCGAACTCAAGTAACTGGTAACTCAGAAAATACGCGCTTAATGCCTCTCTCCACGTCTCCAATGATGTGGGTTCGTGTCACTTTGTTAAAGCTTAAAATATCAGGAAAGTAAGTTTGGAATGTTGTATCTTGTAAATTTGGCAACTCCACTTTCATGTGTTTCTTTTTTTTTTAAGTTTTTTTTTACCCCTCTTCATATATTATTCTCCAGGGTCGTTATTCCCTCTTTTTTTTTTCCCCTCCACTTCCGAGGAGCCTCGCAAGGGCACGGCACGGTTCTATTATCCCCCTAGAACCTTGCCGTACCGTTGACTACAGTCTCTCTATACCTGCTTTCTCTTTTCGCAGCGCGGGGGGGTTTGTTGGGGATGGATGCCTTTCCTCAAGGTCTTTGTATCAAAAGGTACTGTCATGCAGGCGATTTTGGCCTGATGACGAAAATAAAATAGCCTATGCTTGTGGAATCAAGAGGTAATGTGATAAATATTTTCTTTGTATTTCCGGGTACAATCCTTTTAAATTAACTGACTGGATCCGGCAAAAATACAATCTGATTTTCATAGGAAGCTCGTTATTTGAAAACTGGAAACTCATTGTTACTACAATGGCGACACAGAATAACCCATAAATAAGTATTATTGGAAGCTCTTGATAACTTTCTAATTAATTAATCAAATATGATAGATCTTTCCTAGATTCTAAAATTCAAATACGTTTCAATCGTTGTTAGTGGTTGAACGTGGACTCCTTGTAAAAATCAGCTGCCATCTAAATGGTACATAATAGTTTAATATTAAAAAAAAAAAAATCGTGTTACTTGCCACTGTCGATAAATTAAGGTCCAGTTTCATAGTTTCAATTCACGTTTCTTTTATCAATCCTACCCAGTGGAACCTCCATTTTGGAGTGAGTCATATTTTGAAATAGAAACACCTTATATAACGCTGTATTTCTGGACGTCTAAAGCGCGTTTAAGCACTTCGGTATGCAGCCCCCTTAATAAAGGATCCCAATTTTAATATAACCCCTTTCAATATTTTCCCCTTCCATTCCCTCTTTTATTTAGCATACTCCAAGTTACTTGGAATATCTATTATTGATTCATCCTAGGCCGAGACCTGATGTAAACAAAGCCCCGTGGAAGTCTATGCTCTGATTTGCTACAGAACGGACTTCAATGGTATCCTCTCACTAAATAGTCCCTCCTTTGTTTTGTATTTAACTTGTTTTAAAATAACATTAGAAAATTACTACAACTAAAATTATCCGTTTATTTGATTTAGAAATGATACTTTAAACTTTGAAAGCGCTATTCGAATACCAACAAACTCCTGACTCAGAGTTGAGGGAACCCATGGTACAGTTATTATCATAAGTTAACGTCAAATCAGCAACGGTCAGTCGACAGTTCATCTCGGCAGCGTTAAAGTTATGGTTGTGAGTGTTGAGTGCTTCCTGTCTATTTATGGCGTTTGCTGAGTTTGGCCAGTGTTGAGTGCTTCCTGTCTATTTATGGCGTTTGCTGAGTTTGGCCAGAGTTTTGCTAATCATAAGACAGGAAATTTAAAAGTATTAAAAAAATACAAAAATTCGTAATGACCTATGATACTGACTATACATGGTTGCGCCCATTTAAAATATTGCATCGGTGTTCCACCAATCATGTATGTCCTTCGAGTAGTGAAATGGGAATGTTTGTTTACCTCCGGTCTCAGGTTAGAATGAACTAATAAAATACCAACCTTGTAAAACGCTTTACAATTTATTATCACTGTGGACTAGGTGAGCTTGATGTTTAGTCGACGTGACCACTTGTGCGCGAGTCTCAGCCTTATTTATAGCGTGTTTTTCTTCCAATGTGAAAACGTTCAATGACCCATTTATTCGTTTCCTGTCTTTAATTATTTATTTTGTAATCGTCCTCAAGTTGGTAGTGGTCGTGCCGCGGGCATTGTTGTGTCGTCTGTGTAGTGTTTTCAGTCTGGCTGGGTCGAAAGAGGTTAGGTCGGTTTGGTTGGAAGAGAGAGCAAGATGGCGTCGCCAGTTCCAGGAGGAGGATTGATGAGTGTCCCGCTAGGGACGGAAGGAACGAAGGGAGTTCGAAATATATTTAGAGAGAAAGAGATAACCTAGCAGACCCCACGTTGCCAAGTTTACCTCCACAATGGGAAGCTTGCCATTGGACTGAAACGTTACAGTGAAAACCGATTCGCGTAGTAGGGTCTCGCTAGTGTTTTTTTTTTTACTTTATTACTGTGTAAAGTTCTAAACGTGGGATGGAAGGGGGAAAAAAGGCCAGTATTTTTTTGCGGTATTTATTGCAAAACTTTATTTTTCGGCTAACATAAATCAAATATTGCGCCTGTAAAAAAACATCATAAGAGCTCAATTTTCTTCACGTGGTGATATCAACACTTGTTGAAATATCTGTCAAAGGTGTCCTGGAATTTAACGACAACTTTTTCTCTTAATTTAAAAAAGTTTGTCATCTAATGCCGCTATGCTCATGACAAATATAACTTAACCTCGTGAAGAAAATTAAGCTATAAAATTCTGCTGGAACAGAGGTATATTTATTTGGCCAAAAGCTATAAAAACTTCAAAAAACATTGGCCTTTTCTCACGTCTCCTTCCACCCCACCTTAAGGTAGAGAAAAAAATTAATGTTGTAAATATTTGTGTAAACGTTTTTACTTTTCTTTTTTCTTGGAGAAAGTAGGCCTATTGTAATCTTGAAATATATTTTTTACTCCTAGATTATGGTGGATCTTAACGTTTTATGTGCCCCTGAGCTAAAAAAGTGGATCTTACAATTCTGTTAGTCTGTCCCTGGGGGTTGAAGCCAAAACTTTGTGATGGAGTTTATTCAATTTTAATATTTAGATGTTGGGTGACTTGGCGGTCTAAGGGTAAGGTGTCGGACTTCTGTGCTGGGGGTCCGGGCTTCAATCCTAGGTCCTGGCACAGATTTATCTGATTGCCAAACTCTTCCTTCACCTCTGACAAGATGTGTATTAATCACAACTTGTGAATGTGTGGAATGCCAGGCCTCCACCGTGGTTCGGATCCCACGTTAAACTGTAGGTCCTCCATTTCATCTCATAATCACCCTACCATTACACATTAGCGTAAGTACGTATAACCCAAACGGGTAGTAAGACGCGGTGCTAATAATAATAATAATAATAATAATAATAATAATAATAATAATAATAATAATAATAATAATAATAATAATAATAATAATAATAACATTTAGATGTTATATGACCATGCCTTCAAGGCGAAATAAAATAGTGATTTTGATTATACCCCTAAAATTAGGGGCAGTAAGTGATATTAAAAAAACTTAAAATGCTTTTATTCCAAATTTTATCTGACGGGAGTTCCACTTTTTTTTAGCGCCGCGTCTTACTACCCGTTCGGGTTATACGCCTATATACTAATTACACTGATAGGTTAAGGATTAAGAAGGTTTAATTTAGATTAAATGCACCCACATTTACGTGTAGGGAGAGTGGAAAACCATTTAGGGAAAACCACCTTCGGTGCACCCGACCGGGATCGAACTCCGATCTCCCCGTCTTCGGCAGTCTAGTCCAACACGATAGTAGCGCGTTAAACCACGCGGCCACCAAAGCGGATTGAGAGTTTCATATTATTATCAAAATAATGTGTTTGTTTTTATGAGGAAAACTTTTTTTTAATAGCGTACCAATAAATGATTCTTGAGAATGATGTTACAAACTACAAAGAAAGTACTTAGGCCTACGATTGTGTCTTGCCATTTATTTATATAATGCCTTCCTTAAATTAATGTTATAAGCATTAAATTTCAAATTAAGGATTCTTTACATAAATATTCAAACAAATAAAATGCCAAAGAATATAGGTGTTTTCGAGATACCATTTAATTATTCACCATACAAGCAGTTAGAGGGATTTACATTTTATTGCTTTATATTTAATTTTACTCATTTTAAGTGTGTACAGCATAAAATAATTATTAGTATATTAAATTATATATGAAAGGTTTGTTTGCCTTATATCCATATATTTATGATATTTTTTAAAGTTCAGCCAAGGCCGGGTTTCACCTAATTAGTGTAACTAATATAATTATTTGATCTTAAATAGCTTTATTATACTACAAGGAACTTATGGGAGCTTTTATAGGCCGGGTGTGCATTAAGTCCAATCAAAGGAAGAACCTTATGTGACAGATAGAAAATATTACCAGATTTACTTTCATGTATTCATACATCTTTGTCAAGTCCCTTCCTATCTAAATCGGACTGTACAGTCAAAAGAAAAAGATAGATACTTCTTTTATCTTCCAAAAATTCTCATTAACTTTTATTTAATTTTTTACTTTATAAACTTGTCACTCTTAATATTAAAAATACCGGTACTAATATAAATTATAATAAATTAAAAAATATCACAAGTATACAAGCTATAAGTTACTAAACATAAAGTTTAAGTAAGATTTTTATTAACTTTTGACTTTGATACTATATAATTTTTTATCTATTTAATTTATCTAAGCTTTATATATTATTGTATCTCTATTATCTTTAAGATTAATTACTTAAATACTTACTACCTTCTTAATTAATTAATAACGTCTCTAAGGGCTTTTAAATGAAACACTAAGGCTGTCGGCCGTCAATTTTGAAAATGGCTTCTAGTGAATAGACGGCCGAGAGTTATACAATGCTATCCACATTTTCCTTAGTACACTTTGAGGAACATAAAAAACATAATGCGTCTTCCTCCACCGTTTGGTAATGAACGCCCAATTATTATTTTTCCACACCAGGCTCATGGACAATCTGGCTTCTGGGCAAGACGAGTTAAAAGAGTTTCCATTTATATGAGAAATTCGTTCTTTGGCTGTGGAAAGGGTTTGGATGGGGTTTTAGAAATGTTTGGTAAGGGGGAGGGCGCTGGAGAACAGTCCCTGGAGGGGGGTTTGGGCCTAAGCCAAACGTCACCCCCCAACCTCCCCGTCAAGCCCTCTAGAAGTGCTGCAATTATAAGAGTCTGTAATTACCAAGATTGTAGTAGACAAGGAAGACTCCTGAATCTTGCATCACCTTTCTCCAGACTTCCTTTTCTTTCTTTAGCATGACGGGTTCGTCTTCTAGATTACTTTGTTAGAAGGTGGGGTTGGGAGTCATATCCTGAGGCTCAACTCAAATTGCAAAGCCCCCATATACAGTCCGTCCAGCGTAGGAGTGGTGGTAACTGACAGCTAGCGTAAGATTTTTATCGCAAAACATTAGCTAAAAGTCACTAGGCCTATGTAGAAATAATTATTGTCTTACAATACTATATTATCAATCAAATGTGTTAATAAACACTTATAATAATAATAATAATAATAATAATAATAATAATAATAATAATAATAATAATACTTCCCTAAGTATTAATGTATTATAATATTTTTCGTTTCATGGTTGTGGCAACAAGAGATACTATAGTTAGAGATAGGGTAAATTCGCTTTTGCGAAAAACGCGAAAAGAAAAAAAAAGGGTCGAAACTAGGGTATTTATAAGTTTTCTTTGCGTTTCATGGCATTTGAAAGTGTTTAAAGCGATTTTTATTTCGCGAATTAACGCGAAAAACGTGATTTTGAGAGTATTTTAGCTAAATTATTCTATTTAGCGAAATAGACGCGAATTCCCTGAAAATGCTGTGCATTTAAATAAAATGCTGAGAATTTCTAAAAAACGATGTTTTTCAGCGGAAATAAATGATCAAAAAATCATTGAGTTTCACTCGTCTGTTGTGCTTCAGCTCGGGTTTTACTTGCATCCTGTGCCTTCCACAGCCCATCCGGCTAATCGCCACATTCCGTTAGTCGTTGCTTTTATCATAAATCCTTTGTATAGGCCCTAAAAACATTGACGAAAGACATTTTTACCTATTTTGCTACAAAATGCTAAATTATGCCACAAAACGCTAAATTTCCAATAATTAATGCTAAAAAAACTGAAAATTAATGCTATTTTACCCTATCTCTAACTATAGTACATAAAATAATAGAAATGAAAAGTATTATAAGCACACTTATATCTTCTTATAACTGGGCACCACAAATTATTAAATAAATACATGATTATAACATAGAGAAAGAGCCATGCATAATAAAAAGTTTTAGTTTGTATCTTAGCACCCACCTAGGTGGCGTAGTTAGCTAACGTGCTAGATTCGTGTTGAGCTAGACTGGGCGAGGACGGAAAAATCAAGGTTCGAATCTCGTTCGGGTGAACTGGGGTGGTCTTTCACATATGATTTTCCGTTCTCCCTCCACGCAAATGCGGGTTCACTTCCTCTATATTAAACCTTCCCAATTCCTAACCCATTAATGTTATTAGTACTTAAGCGTATATACCGAACGGGTAGTAGGACGTGGTGCTAGATATTATCAATAGTTTGTATACATTTGAGTATGCGCGTGAACACAACTAAATACCTACTGTTTGTATGACAACCATCATCATCTACTTTCATTTCGTCCAATTCGCCCATCTTTATTTATAAAGCGAATGCAGCCGTTTATAAATTCTAGTTTATAAAGCATGTTTAATTGAACTACAGAAGCCGCTTCGACAAAAAAGAAATAATTTATGTAGCTTAGATTTTTTTATAACTATAATAATTCATATATTCACTAATAATATCATTTTTATAATTTAAACTAAATGTAAATTAAAATAATTTTTGTACATAATTTTATAACTTTTTTAATTTCACTAATTTACCACAATACATTTAAATTCATTTTAAAACAGTGTTTATTGTTATTATTCCACAACATTAATTTACATCTTTACGTTAATAATTAACAAATATTTGTAAATTACCTAAAAATAATAGTTCTTGTAGAAAAGTTACAAAAAAAAAGTCAACAAATATGACGTAATATAACCTAAGCTTATATTTGCTTACAAAATTGAGAAGCGATGGTGTCCAAAATCGCCAAAAAGGTGCTTACGTAATACTTGAAAGCCCCTTTAGTTCATCTTTTTCATATTTTAAGGTTAGAAGTCTCTAAAAGTTAATCATCTAATAATTTCATTTTACTTAGTTTAGAGGATAACATCATTGTTTTAATAAACTGGTTTTTCAATACCACATAAATAACATTTTGGGACTAATTTCAATTTATTGCTAGTAATTCCACTCCGTCTACCTCATCCTTAATAATATGGTGTTTTTTTTTATAATAAAAACAAGCCTTCCATGTTATTTTTTTGTTCTAAAAGCAAAGCTTTCCAATAAGGTAAAGTGGTAAAGTTAGGAGGGATTCTCTATTATTATTTTTTTTAACAGCTACAATTTAGATCAATTATATCGGATATTCCATAAATTAACTAAACCTAAGCCAAAAACATCCTAAAATAAATGGTACGGTGTAACGCACAGACGTTCTCTCACTTTTCTCTTAAAAGAGAGGTATTTACAACAACAACAACAACAACAACAAACTCATAAGGTTTGTATAACGAAATAACATACATTGTTGCGGAAACACTTACCCACTGAGCAAAAATGAAATAATATACAATGTTAAAGAAATAGTGAAAAAAAGAGGAACATCTCTGTCCATCTAAGAACATAGCAATCAATTTGGCAACCTGGCGGTCTAGGGGTAAGGTGTCGGACTTCTGTGCTGGGGGTCCGGGGTTCAATTCTCGGTCCCGGCAAAGATTTATCTGATTGTCAAACCCTTCCTTCACCTCTGACAAGACGTGTATTAATCACAACAATGTGAGGAATGCCAGGCCTCCACCGTGGTTCGGATCTCACGTTAAACTGTAGGTCCTCCATTTCATCTCACAATCACCCTACCACTACACATCGATATTAAGTATATTACGAAAATCATTTTTTAAGATCACAGATTAATATAATGGGTTTATTTCTAGATACATAAACATTCTGAAATTGTGTCACTCAATAAGGTGATTAAACAATTTCTGTCTCCTGGGAAATGGACTATTTTAAGTTAAAGATAGATTTCGGTAAAATCGTGTTGAGCCAATAAAAGATTGCCTCAAGCAAGAATGATTTAAAATAGTTGTGAGACAGAGTCATTCTTAGTTCCTTCTACTTAAAATGTAGGCCTAATCAAATTTCGTGCATGTGAATAACCATGACTAAACTTTGGCAGAAGGGTGGGAAGACACAAAACTCACTCGTTGACCTTGAGAAGTGATATTAGTCTGCTCAACAGGGACAATGGTGTGAAAGTGATTCCAAGTAGGTGTCAACTGGAAAAAAAGTGTTATTTTGACTATTGTGAATCAAAATATGAGGCTTTTTATAGACAAAATGTAACAATTCTCTGACTTTTCCCTGACCAAGCAAATTCCCTGACAATTCCCTGTTTTCCAGGTCGCTTGACACCCTGCTAGCTTTGCTTTGCTTAGCTTAGCGTTCTGTGTGTACCGGCCTTTTGTGAAAATAAGCAGACAGCCTGGGAGGATAGTAAATAGGGTTAGGCCTAACACAAAATTTTAAAAAGGATATTGTGTCGATGACATTGTAACACGACAACAATGTCACTGGTGCTTTGTCTATTTGGAATTGCAGAGTGAAATGTAAATTTACGGAGTAATGCTCTCAACTCTATGACCTTGAGGAACTAGAAAGTTCGTGGCCGACTGAAGCTCTCCGCCATTCAACCCTAACCTGAGATATTCCCATTCAATCCATTACCTGACACAAAACCTCCATCAAATATATTTTAACATTATATCCTATCGTCGACTTTTCGGTCTACCAAGGGGTCGTGTATCGTCAGGTTTCCCAACTAAAGTGTTGTGTGCTCGCCTGTCATCACCCACACACCCATCACGACTACCCTCCCTCAACCTACGCACCTAGACTATTCTTAATATGCATACAAACCATGCAGGTCTTAATTATGTAGAGTTCTCCATTCTCCTGTCCACTCGTCCCTTCTGCCCAATATTTCTCAGAAATTTGTTCTCAAAAATACTCAATTTACTATGTAGAATTATTATAAAATCATTATTTTAATAATTTTTTTTTGTAAAACGTGTTTTTATTTTTTTACAAAATTCCATATTTATGCGTAACTAGCGTAATTGAGCTAGACTGCCGAGGACGGGGAGATCGAGGTTCTAATCTCGGTCTGGTGAACTGGGGGTAGGTTTTTCCTAAATGGCTTTCCACTCTCACCTCCACACAAACGTGGGTTCACTTACTCTAAATTCAACCTTCCCAATTCCTAACTCCCTAGCGTAATTAGTATTTAAGCGTATAACCCAAACGGGTAGTAAGACGCGGTGCTAAAAAAATTAATGAATAGTGGAATTGCGATAGCATACAAATTAATTGCGTTAAGAGTATTAAGTGATGATAAAATTGAATTTAGATAGGTGTGTACCCGCATATGTGTGGAGGGAGAGTGGAAAATCATTTACGTTATAAACTCCTTCAGTACCTCCAAACGGGGTTCAAACCCCGATCTCCTCGTCATCAGTCCAGCCTATTGCGAAAGTGATTTGACGCCTTTTAGACCATGCGGTCACCGAAGCAGGCGTATCTAAAAGTTATTTCTTGACTATAAACAAGCCTAGACATATTACAATCAACCCCAAAAATCTCAACCAAAAGTTATACATGACCTATTTAATGTACCAACGGACAAAGAGGATTACCGTGCCAATGTCTCCATTTAGATCCTGTCTTTTAAAATAAAGGTACGGGATTTGATTTCAAGCAGGACAAAAATTGCGTGTGAAATTGAGTTTGTTCTTTCTCACTTGGCTGATGTTTTTGTCCTAGAATTAGTTAGGATAAATAGTCAATAAGTAGTACAATAGCTCATTATGTTTAACACGAAAAGAATGCACCCACATTTGCGTGGAGGGGGGTAAACACCTAATAAGTGTCATGTGGAAAACCATCCCTAGTACTCCGGCTAAGATTCGAACCGCGACCTCTCCGATATCAGCAATCCAATATTTTTCTAACTTCATGCATTTAGACTGCTTGGTGATTAAACAATTAATACAAACTAAAAGTCCAAAAGAAGTGGTTCTCAGCTGTATTTCTTTTGTTCACGGCACACTGAAAGTGCGAGTTTGTAAAGCCTCATCAAATTACTCCACTTTTTGATTGTAAGCCATAAATTATCTGGAAAATAAATAAAGCGTTAGAAAATGTTTCACTTATTTGTTTGAAAAAAATAATTTTGAATGACATTACTTTTTGTTATAAATTAGCAACAATAATATAAAGTAAAGAATTTCGTAGCACATTGGCGCGTCACGGCACACCGTTTAAAAACCACTGTCCCAGACGAAAGTATTCACAAAATAAAAATCCACTGACCTGAAAAGGACAAGAGTTCAAATATTCTTTTGGAAGTTCGAATCGGAACTTTCTTGTCGCTGAAGACATTTTTAAGATGCAAAAACAGATAAAATGATGCAAAAATAATATTACTATTTTTGGAACACAGCTTCATGTCCGTTAATTCCCAACAAATCGACTATCTACTTAAATTAAGCTAACCTTCTTGCACTGATGCCATTTAATGTATTAAAAAAAACTGATGCACTTATATAGATTCTTTTTAAATAATATACTAGCAAATTTATTGGTTATGATACAAACTTATGCACAAGATAATGAAACTGCTTATTAGTCCAGTAACTTACTCGATACTGAAATAATCACAGGAATGAGAAATCTACAGTACATATGGCAACACCGCGCCGTTCTCTTTTGTTATCTGACAATAACAATCCCCTCCAAAGCAGCAGTAGATAGAAGGGTCCTAGCAAGGCAAGGCGGGCTGATCAGCTGATGCGACAAAACAAGGGGGAAGATGACCTTGAATCTACCAGCTTCAGATATAGGAGGCATTTAAACAGGTTTTATTATTTTTATTTTATTCAATCGCGTGGCTCTTACAAAAATAAAATAAAAAATAGATAAGCTCAATCGTATAATCACAAGGGTAGGATGAGGTCGAAAGAAAAGGAAAAAAGAGACAGGAAAAGCAGTAGATAAGATGAGGGGGCGGTTAGGGAGGAGAATGCAAAATAAAGATGAAAATTTATTCGAAATGAATTGTTCAGAAAACAAAAAACCAAACTATGAAACTCCTTGAACCGTGAGCTAGGGTAAAATAATGGGTGAAAATTGATTATTTATGACAAATAATTTTAAAAAACTTTTTTTTTTCTGCGGATGGCTTTTTAAACGTACTTACTTTATTTACAACTGTCGGGGATATTAGACAAAGCTACATAAGCCACAACCTACTTTTTTTTTAATGGCTCAAAATGTTAATAAACCGCTTCGGTAGCCGCGTGGTCTAACTAGACTGCCAAGGACGTGTAGAGCGGTGTTCTATCCTGGTCGTGTACAATGAGGGTGGTTTTTTTCCTAAATAGTTTTCCACTCTCCTTCCACACAAATACGGGTGCAATTCATATATATTTAGCCTTTCTAATCCCTAAACCATTAGTGTAATTAGTACGTTGGTGTATAACCCGAAAGGATAGTAAGACGCGGTGTTAAAAAAAATAATAATATAAAAGCTGGCACTTTTTTTGCCCGATAAATCTTTTTATTTTATGGACATGAAGAGATAATATCCAGCTTATTTTTATATAATAACTTTCAAGTTATATTTCAAGTGAATAATTTGTTATGACAATTATTCAGAAGTGTTTGTTGCCTTATGTATTTCCTGAGAATACTTCCAAATATTTTTCTTCAGATCGCCCAGACAGGTCCGTGAAGTTGGTAGCGCCTATAACCAGGGGCGGCACGAGGGAAATTTTGTACCCCGGCAGGAGTGCTTTTGGTAACCCCACCCCCACCCCCACCCCTACACAAAAGAGAGCTGATTGGAAAATAATCCCCAAACCTAATGTAGCCTGGGCATGATGGGTAAATAAACCAAACCTAACGTGACCTGGGTGTGATAGGAAAATAATCTGAAGGGAAATTCCACAAAATGGTATTCATACTCCAAACGTTTCACTGCGATAATGTGAGAAAATGGTTAGGATTACAAAGAAAACAATAAAAATATGTTTTGTAGACAATGTTCTCCTCTGTATTTTATTATAACAAACACTTTAATATAGTGGAGGGTTTACAAGATGAATTGCAAAAAACAGTTTACGGGCGTCATTAAAAAAAAATTGTGGATGTAAAATAACTTTTTTTGTAGAGTGACACTAAATCCTATTTTATTAGCCACAAAAGCTATACCAATTTATCAAATTTCATGTTTGTACGAAAAAAGTGAACAATTGTTATGCTTAGAGACTATTATTTGACGTTACGTCAGGTTTGGATATTGTACTATCACGCCCAGGCTACGTTAGGTTAGGTTTGTGCTCTGTTTGGCAACCCCACTTCAAGCTACAGTAGCCCCATGGCTTCTTTGGTGCTGACTGACAGTTCACAGCTGACTTCTGACAGTCAACATTTAGGTATATACCTAAAATGTTGACTGTCACAAGTGACAGCTGCTAGACACCTGTTTTTTGCAGATCATATGGTTCAGCGTAGGGATACATAATTTGGTCTGGTAGCTTTTCAAAGCCGTCAGCTGTCAGTCAGCACCAAAGAAGCCATGGGGCTTTTGTAGCGCCCCTGGCAGCCGCTCAGTCCTTAAGTCACCCCTGTTTGTAACGTCACAAATTTGGAAAATTATATCAATATTTAGTGCCTAGCTTGTGCCACAATTACAACTAAACAAATCTAGTGACTAAATATATATTAGTCAAATAAAGAGAAAACAAGATCAATTATTCAATATTAATACTAATTTAGTGAAGAGCAAATAAACAAAACACAAACTGAAAGTACTTCATGATAAAGGAGTTTCTTAGTAACAAATAGTTCGATGACTTAGCTTAGTCGGTAGCGTGGCTATCTAATTATAAAAGGGTCCCTGGTCCAATTACAGTCATGGCCTGATAAAATATCAATAGTGAAATTGGGGTTTCCCCTTTTACAGTAATGAATTACTGGAGGGGGAAGCTTGGTGCCACGTATGTTATTTTAAGTTAATTTATAGGTCGTGTGTTGGTATAATCAAACGGTCCAGAAAGTGCACGACAAATAGGCCTACCTCAAATTTAAAAAATAAACCTAAAATGAAAAATATAGATATTTATAAATCCAACAAAATTTAATAATAATGACGAAATATTCATATAATAACTTTGGCTGCCCAAAATTCTTAAAAGCACGCAAAGGAAGGTATCCGAAAAATATCGTCAAATTGGGCAAGCGCTCTAAAAAAAAAGTCCACCAAAATTGTGGTTGGGGTTCAATAAAGCAGAGGCTACCAGTTATTGCAGAGTTCTAAGCAAACATTTATAAAGCTAGAAAATAACTAATCATTTATTTTCAGCATCACGTTTTACTATCCGTTCGGGTTGTAGGCCTACATGAATGTACTAACCACGCTAATGTGTTAGGGGTGAGGAGGATTGAATAGATAAAAAGTGCATCCACATTTGCGTAGAGGCAGAATGGAGAACCATTTAGAATTGACACTCTCATTATACTCGACCGAGATTCTAAAAGATTTTTTTTTGCAAGTAGGCATTATACTTTTATAATGGAATAAATAGCCACGCTATTATATATTTTGTTAATTACAGTTATCTAAAAATCATATTCTTTAAGTTGAAAAATGACACAGGAATTGAAACCGGCACCTTTGGATAGGTACGCCGATACTCTAACCACTGAGCTAATTAATTCATCATAATATGCTTATTAGTACAATTGTCATTGTACTATTGGGAGTATAAAGAAATCCCTCCCGAGTCGAAGGTGACTGAAGGTCGAAGGTGATCTGATAGATCGTGATCTTAATAGATCTCTCATAATTATGTAGATGACGATTTACACACTTTCATCACAGACTCTGCCTTAAAATATGAGTGAAGAATGACCCTGAGCACGGGACATTTCCTGGATACCTCAGTGGTTAGAGCGTTGCCGTACTAAAACCAAACGTCCCGGGTTCAATCCCCATGCCCAGGTGTAATTTTCCAATTTAAACAATACCTATAATTTTAAATAAATTAAATTAGCTATCCTACTAATTTATAAAAAATTAGTTGGTGTCAGTATTTTACTCTTTCGTGCTAAATCTAACTAATCGAATGAGCTGAGATTTCGCAAGGGAATAACTTGGGAATCTAGTTAACCCATAGGCCAATTAAAATTACCGTCTGCCATTTTGTTTCTAGATGTCAGCTACGTAGCACTACTTTTATGCCTTTTTCTCGGCTTCTGCTTATAGTATTCCATTGAATCAACTCTGAAAGGTTTCTAGGTGTGTGTGTGTGTATATGTCTATGTGTGTATGTGTATGTGTGTATGTGTATGTGTATGTGTGTATGTGTATGTGTGTGTATGTGTATGTGTGTGTGTATGTGTATGTGTATGTGTGTGTGTGTGTGTGTGTGTGTGTGTGTGTGTGTGTGTGTGTGAATAACGGGTAGTTATCTAGTAATTAAATACATGCAATGCTATTGAAATTTAAACACTTCAATGTACACGAGATTGAAAAAATAAAATACGAAGTAGCCTACATATTGTGTTAAGACTCAGAAATTAATATTGGCCTCCTTCCTGTATTTTCTTAGATGCTTGTATAAATATTATCTGTAGTTTTTATTGTAGACCTCAATATGTGATGACGTCAATATTGTAGACCCGATTTATAAATACATGACATTACTAGGTAACTAAGCTCAAGTTTTATTACATCGAGAAACACTTCCATCAAATAGGTAAGAAGCGATAAATGAAACGTCACGCTACTCACAAAAACCTGAACAGGTTGTAGTTTACTTTCAGCAGGTTTCCTGGATGCAAAACTTACCTACAACAGAAAAAAAGAGAGAAAAAAATTAATAAATTTCTTTGCACATCATAATGACACAATTTACATATATATTTTTTAACTTAAAAGTTTAAACCTTTTTTTTTAATTTGACATTTATTTATATTTGTATGACCCGCATCGGTGATAACATGGTCTAACGCGTCTATGTCTTGTCGGTAACGGGAAGCTCGGGGTTAGAATCCCGTTGATGTACCGTAATTACTTTTTCATAAAAGGTTTAAGACTCTCACTTCACAAAAATGCTGGTAAATTTCCTTTAAAATTCTACCTTCGCCATGTCATACATTAAACAAAAATCTAATTTTTTAATATATCTTTTGGGAAATCTCTCTATCCCACAAATAGCACCAATTATATGAATTTAAATATTCATATTTTTCACTATTAATCTGTACATATTCTGAACATTAAACCATTAATCATTTATTATAAGTTGTAGTAACTTAAATATCAATAAATCAAATAAAAATAAATCTTTCTATGATTGAAAATAATAACAAATTTATTTTCAGTATTTGACCCATCAACTAGAAGAATAAATTCATCAATTAATTGAACAAGAAAATAATTAATTGGGCTAACCTTGTAATCCCGTTAATGTTCTGAATAGTTCCTAAACGATCAATAAATATATGAAATAAAATTGTATTTACTTTACACAAAGAATTTAAAGTTCTTATTAATAAATTAAAAAAATTCAAGGAAGATAGCTGGGGGTCCCGCAACCCAAGTTTGCTAAGGGCGGTCCTGAAATAAGGAATATTTCCTGAGCTGGTACGATACTCCAGTGAGTTTACGGCCTTAATGGCTCTTAGAGTTTGAACGAACGCATAATATAAACATAACATTAAGCCTGTCACGTACTTGATTAATTTTCTAATAAAGAGCGGCAGTATAACCCAATGTATATTTTTCGTCTCCCATATTTTTCACCATTATCTCGGAGCATAAGAACAAAAAAAGGACCTAGATAATGACCTAACTATTTTTAAATGCTTCTAATTTACCACAAACATTATCTTAAAAGTATAAACAAATCGTCGTAATAAATGCACTCGACTATATCAAACACACACTTTGCAAAAGTAAATTTCAAAATTGCAACGAAAGGCCAAAGACTAAACTCTCTCATTCTGCTAGACATGATAATTAGTGATTTACAATAATTATTTTCTTGATAATCAATAGCTACCCCCTTCCAGCGCAACCCTCTCCAGCCTAGTTGCAGTGTCTCGCCAGGAATATGTATTTTACAACCAAACAAGCAAAGCGGATAAAAAGTAGCATCATATTTATGCATTTTTTAAATATATACCATAAGGTCTAAGGCGTCACTTTCGTGTTAGACTAGGCTGTCGATGACAGGGAGATTGGGGTTCAAATCCCGGTCAGGTGTACTAAGAGTAGTTTTCCAAAATTGTTTTACACTCTCCCTCCACGCAAACCCGAGTACACTTACTCAACATTCAACCTTCCTCATCCCTAACCCATTAGCGTAATTAGTATATATGCGTAGAGCATGAACAGGTAGTAAGACGCGGTGCTAATATATATATATATATGTGTGTGTGTGTGTATTGTTAAAAATTATAACTATTCAATATAAGTTACATATCTTAAAACACCCGAAATGGCTAAAAAATGTCCAGAATACCTAAATGACACATAAAAAATTTTTCCACAACCAGAGAATCATGAACAGAATTTTATGTACACATAAGAATTGTCTGTGACGTTAAAAAAAATAATGGCGTCATCAATATCGGGCTATGCTTATCACTTACTCATCCAATTAATTTACATGACAGTCAAATGAGAGGGGGTAAAAAGAAATTAGGTTTATTTTTACAGATAAATTAGATTTTGCTGACGACTCCAAACACAAAAATTCCGAAGAACTGTCTAAATTTATAGCTGGTTAATATTAAATCTACCGCCTGAAGGCTCATAATTTGGTTTTGTTTATCCTGTAGTGTGATTCTCAGGATGATAAAAAGACTCGTCACTTATCTCATTCAATATTCCTTGTGACAATTCGAACAAAGAACTTTTGTTTATTTAAAATATGACTGCTCTGATAGGTTCATTTATCCCTTTCAATTCACACGAGTTCTAACGTCTGACAGATAACTTCAAAACGGAGTCCAATATCTCTAGCTCAACAATCATCACCTCTAATTTACATTATTTCATTTCATTTATTTGAGGTTTTAAAGTGCACTTTCTGAACCGACTGATTATATCAACACACGACTTGAATTCTAATTTAATCTAGAACATACACAACATCCAGCCCCCCGGCCGTTAATTCATCACTTTGAAAGGGGAAACCCACATTTTACCAATGATAAATTTTTCTATCATGCCGGGAATCGAACTCGGGACTTTTAACTCAGTTGATAAGTTATACTCGCTACTGACTCGGCTAAAGTGTCGGACCTAATTTAAATCATAAGCTCAACGAACTTTACAGATTCAAATACGGCTGATTTCCTTTAATCATTTACTCCCAAGCTTTTTTGCCCTTCATAAATAGACTTATTTAAATGTATATCTTGCTTTCTTCCATCTTGATTATCTCGGAATGTACAATGTACTTGTACTAATGGCAGCTACAACAGAATCGTCGGTGGCTGTTATATCGATAGCTGTAGGCGATGATATCCACAAGTCCATCACAGACTCTGCCTTAAAATATGAGGAAAGAATTACCTTGAGCACGGGACTATCTATCCTAGGATAGCTCAATGGTAGAGCATTGGCGAGTAAAGTTAAAGAAAGGTACCCGGTTCGATTCCCGTGTCCAGGCGAATTTTTTTGGATTTATTCGAATATATTTTTAGATTTTTTTTAAACATTTAACCTAATCCTTTAGACGAGGGATCGGCAACCTTTATGTGCCCCGATCGACTTACTAACTCATCAAAAATCCCAAGATTATTTCTCCACTTCACTTTAGCTTTTTTTGCCTTTAGGCATGATTTACATCTTATATATTTTTTAGCATCGCGTCTTACTACCCGTTACGCTTATGTTCTAATTACGCCAATGGTTTTAGGAATTGGGGAAGTTGTATTTAGAGGAATTGTACCTAAATTTGCGTGGAGGGAGAGTGAAAATCCATTTTGTAAAAAAAACTCAGTTCACCCGACCGAGATCTCCCTGTCATCGGCAGTCTAGTCTACTGCGAGCATAGCGCCTTTGACCATGCGGCTACCGAAGCGGGTAGGTATATGTATTCCTTGAATTTGATCTTTTCTCAAATTGTACCTTGGCTTCTAGAAAAAAAAAATTGTATTAAATTTAATTTGCAAGCGAAGGCCTTTTATAAAGACGTCAGAAGTCTGGTCTTGGGTAGAGAGATGTGCCGCAGAAGTGCAAAGGAGTGATGTACTATGTCACAATATTGTAGTAGGCATCAGAAACCTGGGTTGTAAAGGAAAGGGATAGGAGCAGGATACAGGTATGTGAGATGAAACTTCTGAAGAGTAGGATGGACAGGGTGAAGAATGAAAGGGTGAAAGAGAGAGAGAGAGAGAAGGAGGAAGCCCACAGGACAGCATAGAGAAGGTGAGGTTGAGGTGTCATGGACATGTGAAGAGGATGGAAGAGGGGAGGATTCCAAGGAGGAGGATAGAAATGGAGGTGGGGTAGTGGGGGGGGGGCAGGCGGCCAATAGAAGGACCCAGGGACAGGTGGATAAAGGAAGTGCAGAGGAGTGTGGAGTGGAGTGGCGTGGAGGAAGAAAGGTGGTGGGATGACAGAAATAAATGGAGAGGATTATGTTCGAGACAGTGGCAGGAAACTGTACACGATAATGATGATGATATTATTATTTTACTGTATTTACTTTTCTTAAAACCGATCAAGGTTATTTGGGTTACACTCAAATGTTATTCGAGAATACTTGATATTACTTTATTTGCGAGTTAAAAAAATATTCAAATATCGACTTTTAATGGCGATTTAGTTTTCTTACACGAGCGAATGAAAATTGCAGGCGATATCGACAAGTTACTTACCTCTGCATTAAACGAAAAGTAAAAGGGGATTCAAGTATTACGTAAGCATCTTAGGGGGATAGGAGGGTTCGATATTTGGTTATTTTTTTGCAAAGAAGGGGGTGTCAGAACAATGCTTACGTAATACAGAGAGAGACGGGCAAAAATGACACAAGTAACCCAGTCACCCCAAATGTACATATCATTTAAAAGTATCGCGACGTGGATTCAAGGAGCAGATTAAAAGTAGCTTAGAGTTTTTTTGTAACTATAATAATTCAGGTATTCACTAATAACAATTTGTTTATAGTTTCAATTTAAGGTGGGACGGAAGAGGAAGGAAGAAAGGGCCAGTGGTTCTTTTTTTTTTCAGTTTTTATGACAAAACTTTTTTTTTTTTTGCCAAAATAAATAAAATATTACTCCAGTACAAACATAAGAGCTTAATTTTCTTCACATGTTGATATTAACAACAGTTGTTGAATATGTGTCATGAGCACGGTGGCATTATATAACAAACCTTTTAAACGAAAAGAAAAAGTTGTCATGAAATTCCAGGACACCCTTGACAGATAGTCAGGAAATGTTGATGTCACCATGTGAAGAAAATGAAGTTCTGTTTGTATTGGAGCAATATTTTATTTATTTTGGCAAAAAAAAATTGTTTGCCATTAATCTCCAAAAACACTGGCTTTTTCTCGCGTCCCCTTCCATCCCACCTTAAAGTTTAATTTTTGTATATATAATTTTACTAGCTGTTACCCGTCGTGGCTTCGCCCGACGAAAAGTTTAAACATTAGTATTGTAAAATTAATGTAAAATTAAAGGTTGGGAATAGTCCTATATGCTATTCCAGGACATACTCTACCTACCTACAAAGTTTAATTCGAATCTGTTCAGTAGTTTTGACGTGATTGAGTAACAAACATCCAAACACACAAACTTTCGCATTTATAATATAAGTAAGATAACATTTTTTAAATTTTACCTATTTAGTAAAGAATTTTTTTTATCAGTTTACTAAGTATTTATTGTTAGTAATTTCCTAATGGTTATTCCTGTGAAATTTTTTTTAAAAAAAGTCGTCAAATATAACGTAAGTATGACGGGGGGAAAAGGGGGTGTCGGGAGTTTGCCTATTTTTGTTTACAAAGGGGGAGAGTGGGCCCAAAATGGCTAAAAATGTGCTTACGTAATACTCGAACGCTACCTAATAAGATGATATAGTTGGATTCTGATAGGAGTAAACTTTTATAAAATACAAACATTTATTTGTGGTCAACATTAATAACATTTTACTTTATTACTGGTATTATTTTACAGGTTTTAATAATATCTACTAAAAGTGACAGCTTCAGATAACATGATGTTGGAATACATGAAAGTAGATCAAGTAACTTTTCTAGCTGTCAGTTATGGTTCTAATTCTTAAAACATGTTTGACTGTATGACTTGTGAATCAAGTATTTAAACAAAAAAGCAATAACATAACTAGAACTAGAGTCCATTCGTCATAGGGGTGGTGGTAACTCAGAAGATATAAAAACTGACAAAAGAAAAACATTATTAAAAAACAAGTTGTTTGTTGTTAAAGTTTTTTTGACTGCCTAAAGTGACAACATTTCAACAATATTGTCCGATAGATCATGTGGTTTGGCGAATGGATACATGAGAGCAGATCTGGTAACTTTTACTAGCTGTCACAACCACTCCTACCGTAGATGGGATATAGGACTTAGGCTATATATTAGTTCAGGATAGTTAGAAAGCTAGCTAAAAAATTTACTAGACCTACTTTCACGTTTTCATACGTCAAGTCATGTGAGCTGCAGCTGTCACTTTTGATAGATATTACTATTAAGTAGCTACCTATAAAACCCACTTCAGTGGTCGCATGGTCTAAGGCGCTACTCTCGCGGTAGACTAGAATTCTGATGATGGGAAGCATTAGGGGTTCGACCCGTCGAGTCTACTGAGGGTGGTTTTTCATAAATGGTTTCTTACTCTCCTTTTATGCAAATGCTGGTAGATAACCTCAAAAATGCTTCTTTCTTCGTCCCTGCCCCATTAGAGTAATTATAATATATGTCCCGTCACAGATTTATCTGATTGCCAAACCCTTCCTTCACCTCTGACAAGACGTATATTAATCACAACTTGTGAATGTGAGTAATGCCAGGCCTCCACCGTGGTTCGGATCCCACGTTAAACTGTAGGTCCTCCATTTCATCTCACAATCACCCTACCATTGCACATTAGCGTAAGTGCGTATAACCCGAATGGCTAATAAGACGCGGTGCTAATAAAAATAATAATAATATGATATATTTTTATAGCCTGAATAGGTAGTAGGTCACGATGATAAAAAACAAGTTTATTAGTATGTGATAGTTTAAGATCTATGTTTGCAAAATGGCCAACATTTCTACGTGTTTGTTTCAAATCCTGTTTAGTAAATTTCTTAATCTATAACAAGATATTTCTTATTGTAATGGTGATTTTTTATTATTGTCACTGCATCTTACTACCCTTTCAGTTTAGACTTATATACAACTATTTACGTTAGTGTGTTATTAATGAATAAGGTTGAATCTAAAGGAAGTATTTGCGTCAAGGGAGGGTGAAAAAACCCTTTAAGAAAAACCACCCTCAAAACACCCGATCGGTATTCTAACTCCAACCTGTTCACCGGCATACCTGACTAGACCTGTAAGGGCTTAACATCTAGTCCAAGTGCACACCAGCGTGGGTGGTCGTAATTCGAACCCCAACTGGGTGCTTTAAGAATGCTTTTGTACAGGGAAATTTGTCTGTGGTTTTACCTGCATCTTAGAATACGTCATTTATTAAACAGAGTGCTAAAAGCGGAATGGTAATAAAAAAATATTCCAACTTGCTGTGTAGTGTAAAGTCAGTCATTCGTCTTTTAGAATAAAAAAAACATATATTTTATAACCCGTTTCTTGAAAGACGTTTCCTTTTATTCCTTTTTCTTGGAATCCATTTCCATTGCCTGACTCTTCCACTGTTTGTGCATTTTTTTAATATTTTTTTTTTTACAAAGAGCTCGACTGAGGTGCCCCCTTTCCTATCTTTCTGTGTCTGCAATTCTTCTTCTTGCTGCTTTCTTGATTT
>CABFWO010003612.1:45450-83060 GCA_902155825.1 Timema genevievae
AAAAAAAAAAAAAAAAAGAGGTGTTAACATATTGGTCTAAAGCAGAGACCCAAAGTTAGTGACATATTCAACCACCAGGCGCTATAGTCAATACAGGAATGTGAGAAGGGAACTGGAAGCATCTTCAATGCTTGGTTAAAAAAAATTGAAAACTATCTAAATCTTTAACAAGGAAAATCTGAAAATATTAAAGGATTACTTTCCCCTCTCAACTATTAAAACGCAAGGAGGATGAAAATAGATAGAATTTTATCAACTAAGATAAAGTGATGTGTTTCAGTAGGTCTTGTCTTTGGTTTGGAAGTCGTCAAGTAACGGCTTTATCAGCTGCTGGCAGGCAGCCTCGTATGTTTGGAGCACGTGTGAATCAAGCTTTACGACACTTCCCAGTGATGATAATAATATAAGGTAGGCCCCACTGTGTACAGTCAAGTTTACTGAAAATAAAAGTGAAATATACATTACAAGTTTGTCACCGTCTTGATTTATTCTAAGACAAACAACAGCCAGACCAGACCGCAGGACGGTTCAGTCACAGCTTAGGTCTAGCTGTTTTTGTCCACCGCGCCTTAGGGCCAGTTTCATAGTCAGACTTAGTGAGCCTAAAGTGCGAGTCAATACTAAATACAGGACGACACCTACCTAGACCAAAATGGAAATGGGCTAGTTTCGCATATGAAACTGGCCCATTCCACTTTATTCTAGGTAGGTGTCGTCCTGTATTTAGTATTGACTGGCACTTTAGGAGCACTAAATCTGACTATGAAACTGGCCCTTAGTATCCTTTGGGGTTACTGTGGATTCCACACGTTCGCCGAAAAACTTGCGCAGAACAGAAACGTATACCCTGATTTTGCTTGGAAGAACAGTAGAGAAAATTCAAACATATTTCTTTGCGGCTGACATTGACAACATTTCTTTGTATTACTTGTGTTATTTTATAGGTATTAATAATATCTATCAAAAGTTACAGCTGTATATAACGTGACTTTATGTATGAATATATTAAAATGGTTTTAGTAACTTTAGTAACTAACTTCTACTGTTCTTCCTACCAAAATCATACTATAGTCACGTGACGAGCTATAAGCCAATCACAAGATGTCCGCCTTATCGGCGCGATCTGTTCCGCTAAAGTTCCATACATTTATTAAGCCGAGTTGGAATGCGGAAGGTGGAATTTGAGTATTAGTGTACCCGCAGTTGCGCGGAGGCAGAGTGAAAGACAATTTAGATAAAAAAATCATCGGCAGTAGAGCCAACCGGGATTCGAGCCTCAATTTCCCTATCACCAACAATTTAATCCAACTCAAGAGCGACGCGTTAGACCATGCAACCACCGATGCGGGTCAAGTCTAGTTAAATCCAGTAAAGTTAGGTATAATGAATCTAATAAATATAGTTTAGGAGTTGTAACGTTAGGTATAAAATTTTAGGCCCACTGACTCATGCACCCCAATTCCAAAATGGTACATATTTGGACCTTACAGGAATCGAACCCGGGACCCTTCTAAATAATTTTTACAATTGAAGTTTACATATTTAAAAGAATAAAATGGGAGAAATGAACGTTAGTTTTTAAAGTGTTTGGATGCAAAATGAATCAACTCATTTTCCCATTAGGCCAGTAAACAATAAAATAAATAATGAAACGTAAAAACATTCGCTCACATTTTTAAAAATGGCGGAAAATACATTACTCGCAGATTAGTTAGTTGAACCCACGATGGCAAAACCCCTTCTTCCAGCTCTTTTTAGCCACTAAACAAAAAAAGTGAAATTTATAAATCACTTTTTCTAAATTTATTTTAAATCTCAAAACTTTCTTATCTGACCTTTGCCGCAATATTTCTTCACTATACAAATATACACACACAGGTGCTGAAACTATAGTACAGGACAATAGTAGCCAGATCTTAAAGTTGGCAACCCTGAACCGAGGACACAACTGTGTTTTTTGAATTTATGGTCTAACCCAGGGGTGGGGAACCTTTAAACATGCCAAATCGTGGGTTCCTCATAAGTCCACGCACTTTCTGTACAGTAAATTTCAAAATATGACAATGCGCCAAAGTCCGACCCATTGGCTCAGTTGGTAGTGTGTCTGCCTACTGAGCTAAAGGTCTAAGGTTCGATTCCCGGAATGGACAAAATGTATCGTTGGTTAAATCTGGGTTTCAACATAGCAATAATAAATTAACGGTCCGGTACTAGGTGTTGTGTTTGATCGTATACGTTTGTTTTTAAGTCGTATGCTAAAAAATTAATTATATTCAGAAAGAGCACTATCCGTACCCGTACTACCCGTATCGGTGGATATGCGGTATAAATGTAAAGCTCATTTAGTTTTGTGTTTGCCGGTGACGAAGAGCCAGAGTTTGAAAACCTGTCCAGATGAAATAAGGTTTTTTTTTTCCTAAAATTGTTTTCCCATTCTTCCACCATGAAAATGTGTGTACATTTGTAATGATAATAATAATAATCACCGCGTCTTACTGCCCGTTTGTGCTAGGAATTTCAAAGGTTAAATATAGAGGAAGTGAACCAACATTTGCGTGGAGGGAGAGTGGAAAACCATTTAGGAAAAACCACCCCCCAGTTCACCCGAGCAAGATTCGAACCTCAATCTCACCGTCCTCAGCAGACTAGCTCTACACAAAACTAGCGCGTTAGCTAACTACCCCACAGAGGCGGTTATGGTATATTTATAATTTCTAACTTCTTCATCCTGGTGCCAAGATGCGATGGGAGGAAAAAATCCTGGCCTAATAATAGATATTTAATATGATCGATTAATGGAGGACGAAATCACGTGATTTAGTTTTGACTTAGGTCAGTTTACGCAAAAACTTTCGAAACAACAGTTTTTGTGTTGTTTGGCTGACCCTGAAAACAAACAAAAAACTGTTTGAGGACGGAAAAAACGTAAACAAATTTTAAAATAAATCCAAATAGTCGGTCTGAAAATATTATTTATAATAATCATTCACGTATAGCTTGGACACCCCTGGGTCGAATCTCTCTTCTCTCCGCCCTTCCAAATCCTATCTTTCTCGGATTCCCTCTCGCTTCCCTTCACACCAGCGTTGCCAAATGTTAGATCTGGACACACGTGCTATAATTTCGCCGGCCTGCGCGATCCAATAGGGATCAAAAGCTATACCCCAATTTTCTTACGAATGGACATATCTGGCAGCTAGAAAACGTTACTGGCACTAAAATAACATTAAATAGTAAAATGTTATCAAAATTGACTTCAATAATTTCTTTAAATTTTCTAAAAGGTGCGTCAAATGTTCATTCGTAAGAAAATCAATATATAAAAGTTATACCCTGAAACGCTTGTTACCGTAACCACATAATCTATAAACCTCTTTGGGTTTTTTTTTCGGGCAGTTAATATTAATTTTACCCGCTTTGGTGGCCGCGTGGTCTAACGCGCTACTCTCGTGTTTGACTGGACTGCCGAAGACGGGGCTATCGGGGTTCGATCCCGGTCGGGTGCACCGAGGGTGGTTTTCCCTAAATGGCCTTCCACTCTCCTACGCAAATGCGGGTGCACTTCTTTTCATTTAAACCTTCCTAATCCCTAAAACCATTAGTGCAATTAGTACATAGGCGTATATCCCGAACGTGTAGTAAGACGCGGTGCTAAATATATAATATATATGTTTTTATAGTTATTGATAATATTTTTCCAAAAGTGACTTTACATGACATGACGTATGACTTTTTCTAGCTGTATTCCTATGAAAATTGGACTGTAGAGAATCCTGCCGGGCAGAATTTATTCGTCTCGGATGACGTGTACTATCGCCAGAGCTGGCAACACTGCTTCACACACACCGGTCGATGTCTGGCTGCAGTGAAGAACTTTTGTCTCCAGTAACCAACACCAGAATACGCCACGCTCGTTCTGTCTGATATCGGGCGCCAGTTCGCAACGCGCTCAACTAACACATGGTGCGGACTTATTGAGAAATAATCAACTAAAAAAAAGAAATCGTATAAATTTATTGCCGAGATATAAGCAAGGTAAAAAAAAAGTAGTGTGAATTGATAATCCAGTGAGCGTTTATTACGCTATGTTAAGAAAGTCCAACTATAATTAAAAGTGTTACATCTTTAAAATATAAATTTATCTCTAAAATGTGTAGTGTTGGATATTCAAATTTGGTTCCGTCACGTAATAGCACAACTCAACACTCAATTAAAACCACAGTAATAGTTAATTATTAATTCACCAAGTTTGGCAAGCATAACACTGCAGAGTCGCTTTTATCACACGTTAATTTGGAAGTGATTAATTATTTGGAAAGCGCCTAATAAGGTAAATTAGCTATAACGTTATGCAAGATTTATTTCTTGTGTTTGAGTTTCCATGCACACACACACACACACACACACACACTTAAATTATGTCTGGACCAAATACATGACCAGTTGACTTCTAAATAAGTTCAAGGTCATTGATGGGCTCTAAAGATTGTTCGACTTCGTTTCATAAATTCATGTATGAATGTTTTACCGCACGAATTTGAATTTTTACTATTGATTTTCAATTTTGTTGACACAAAATATGTTATTTTACTTTAATAAGATTAGGTAATAAAAAAACATTACGTTCCACGGTTCCAGGGCAGTCTTTTTAATTTATAGGCCTTATTGGTAGTTATGAAAATAGGCCTAGAAATAATTTAGATGTTTTATGCCTATACAAATTACGAACTGTTTAATATTATTTGATAACTTTGATCAAGTTTTTATTTGTTTTTATCACCGCATCTTACTACCGGTTTTAGGTTATACAAATAAATGATAATTACTCTAATGGGGTAGGGATGAGGAAGGAAGCATTTCAAAGGTAATCTACCAGCATTCGCATGGAAGGAGTGTGGGAAATCATTTAGGAAAAACCACCCTCAGTAGAGCCGACCAAGATTTGAACCCCGATTTCCCCGTCTTCAACAGGTCAGCCTAACAAGACCTTCATTCGGTCACTGAAGAGGGGTTTGTTGGAGTTTTGATAATTTCATTAAATAATTTGTAGCGCTTTTAAGAATAATGCTGGTAAAAAGTTTTGAATTTTCCTACACCATTTATTACAATTATTTTTTTTACAAATAAAATAGAAAGAAAAAATAGACATGGGCGTGACGTAGGGGAATAAGAATGCGTATATAGCTTCACCACCCCCTCCCCCCCAGACGAATACTATTTTAGTTTTGATAAAAGAACAAAGAAGAAGGAATTATTACAAAATTTATGTTATTTAAAATATTGAAAAATAATTTTATACATATTTTAAAAAAATCAAAAAATGAACTTACCATCACAGAAGAACGTTAATATTTAGAACGTAGATATGTAAAAGAATGTCACAACATGACATCAAAATTATTTTAATACACAATAGTCAACATTTTTATTATCATAAACTATCCCAACCAAACAAAACCTAACCTCCCAGGGGTCAACGGCATATTTTTCATGAAATTCGTGGATCCTGAAATATCTTTTACTAAAATACCGTCTTTTAACTATATACTTAATTTTGTTATCATTGGAAATTTGCTTTTGTTGTGTGTATAGATGGTAAAAATTATTTTGTTTCTCATAATTTGACAATTTTTTTAAGGCATTCACCCCTCTTTGCATATTATTCACCTAGTTTATTCCCCATCGCCTATAACTATCCATCGGGGCTATACACATTTAATTAAACTAATATCCGCTTCGGTGGCCACATGGTCTAAGGCGCTACTCTCGCAATAGACTAGACCGCCGATAACAGGGAGATCGAGGCTCGAATCTTGGTCGGGTGTATTGAGGGTTTTTTCCAAAATGGTTGTCCACTCTCTTTCCACGCAAATGCGAGTATACTTAATTTTAATATAATATATTACCTTCCTAATCCCTAAAACCATTTTATAACTAATACATAAGCATAAAACCTGAAAGGGTAGTAAGATCTTGTGCTATGGGGTAAGTAAGGAAGGTAGAAATTTATTGAAAATATACCCGCCTTTGTGTGGAGGGAAAGTGAAAACCCGTTTAGGAAAAGTCACCCTCGATTTACCTGGTCACGTTTCAAATGGCAAACTTGACTAAACGAGCTTCACGTTTGGTCCCCATGGCCACCGATGCAGTTCCTATTTTATTTAGGCCTTTCTAGAGTCGATTTAGCGAAGTATCCATTTTTTCTAGAATTTAAGTATTAATAAATATATTAGCATGTTTGTGAAGACATATTTACAGTTTAAGTTATGTACATAGTTATCTAAGGAGACAAATATTTAAGAAAATTATTTAAACAATAAATCCAATATGCACAACATTAATTCAACCATTTTTTAAAAAATAAATAAAGTAGTATGTTTTATAAGAAAAACATAAAATTAACTGAAATTTTTTCCCTCCTAGAATTATTAATAAAGTACCACAATATATGCTTCGTTACAAAATATATTCTCATTCCTTCCTAATTTTAAGGCAAAGGAAAATATCAGTTTCAAATTAAATTTGTAGTACTTATTAGTTTGAAAATAGGATAAAACCCTATTATTGATTATGCATTTTTTCTGTAAGTTTACTAATCTTGTGTGGGATATTTTCAAGCACAGCTTTAGTGATTGCTGTTAGAAAATCTGTAAATATTGACAATATTTATCAAAGGTGACAGTTGTACATGATCACATGACATGAAATATGACTATTTGAAAGTAGATCTAGTATCTTTTCGAGCCATCAAATAAAGTTCTTCCTATTAAAATTAGACTGTACATTAATTTAGATGAAACCTAGGCCTAACCTGAGATTCCTCAATTTCGTAACAGCACTTAACTAAAAAATTCAATACTTAATACATCATATCAAAATGGCGAGTTAAATAAAAATGTTGCATGTGAAAGTATTTCTGAGAATTTTATATAGCTTTCTTTTACATTTTAAATTTTGTATCTCTTTTCTAAAATATAAAATAATTCTTAAGCAAAGCTTTTTTTTCTTCTAATATGAAATTCACATTTTTTCCCCCCAGATGGTAGAATAAGCTATGTTATAAAATTATTTGTTTGATAACTTAACAGTAAAGATTTTCACTTTTTATGCCTTGTAAGAAAGTGGGTAGGTATATTTTTAGAGATGTTGACTAGCTTATCAAATTATATCAGTGGAAGCAGTGTGTTGAAGGTTAGACAAAATTTAATGTATTCATGGGTCTGAATAACAACTTAAATATAAACATTTAAATGGATATGTGTTTTAACGTTTTAATACTACCCGTCCGGGTTATACGCCTATGTACTAATTACACTAATGAATTAGGGATTAGAAAGGCTTAATTTTGAGGAAAATCACCCGCATTTGCGTGGAAGGGGAGAATGTAAAACCATTTAGGAAAAACCACCCTCAGTGTACCGGACCGGGATAGAATCCCGATCGCCCCCATTTTCGGAAGTCCAATCCAACACAAGAAGCGCGTTAGACCACGCGGCCACCGAAGCTAGTAAATTTGATGTTGGACATGAATAATCAAAAGAGATCATTTTGCAATTACAAATTAATATTAAAACTCTAAGATATCTCTTATGGGTCATGCATAACCGACGCACCAAAGCTCTTATTGCGGATTTAGATTGAGTTTTTGTTTTAACCTGGCGGTCTAGGGGTAAGGTGTCGGACTTTGTGCTGGGGCTCCAGGGTTCAAACTTCGGTGCTGGCACAAATTTATCTGATTGTCAAACCTCTGACAAGACGTGTATTAATCACAACTTGTAAATGTGTGTAATGCCAGGCCTCCACCGTGGTTCGGATCCCACGTTAAACTGTAGGTCCTCCATTTCATCTCACAATCACCCTACCATTACACATTAGCGCAAGTGCGTACAAACCGAACGGGTAGTAAGACGCGGTGATTATTAACAACAACAACACATAACTAACAAAATAAAGAGCCTGAAGCATTGTATTTTTTTTATCAATAGTTTAGGTACAAGCTGTTGGGTTACAATAACTATTTATCAATGTCTGTCTGATAAACAGATGCTGGGTGCAATGCTTATACATATTTTGATAACTCGAAACCCTTACGGCCTAGAATTATTACTTTTAATACCATGATTATTAACGGCCTCAATCGGTGAGAGTGCATTTGCGTGGTAAGGGGGTGATAAAACGAACAGTGATTATCTAACCGTACTTCCCGATAAAATTTGTAGGCGCTTTCTCGCTCGCTCGTAGAAATAAATACATGGGGCGGTTGGCCTGATAGGTTAGTTTTAGTTAGATGGGCTATCACAGAGGTTGCAACAATGAATAGTAAGCTTTGTTGCGGTGATATGAATTAAGTATTTTATTTTTCAATTTCCTTGAGATATCTCAGGGTTGATAAGCACCTTATAAAACAGCGAAAACCTGGCAAAAGTGAAGAAATTTGGTTGTAACAGGAAAAAGTCAGGTAAATTCTAAAAATTCACTGATTATTTAAGATGTGTTTACCATATAATTTTTTAAATACAAAATAATTAAATATATACCAACTTATTTTATCTCCAATTCATGCTTTTTTTTTTGCGAAGATCACTGATATACGGTTTTTTAAACGATTCCTAAGTCGAGAATTTAATAAAAAATAAAGTTAAAATAACGAGTTTTTTAAACTATGCATATAAAATACTGGGAAAGTAAATATTTTTTGGTCTGGAAAACGTTAAAAAGTAAGGTGCTTTAAAAGCTTAAATGTGTTGAAAGGAAGATAGAAGTAGGCCTACTTATAAACACAATGTTAAAAATCGAAAAATTCTTTGGTTGGCTCTTACAACATGTGAACACATGTACTGGAAACTGTGGTAGCAGTCAACCAGACAAGTATAATCCAATTGTCATAGGAAGGCCCATTTAGAAAATATAAAAATACGTTTTGATAGGCATAATTGACGACATTTTACTAAAAATAATTGTCATCAAATAGGTGTTGATAATATCTATCAACCCTTCTATGAAAATTGGACCGTAGTCTTTCCCTTCGACTTGTTTATTTTGAGTTCCAATTAAATCGAATCCAATCAAAAACATGAAAAATTATAGTTTCAGGAAGCTTAAACCCTCCAATAGTCCAAAAATAATAGGCCTATTACTTCAATTTTAGACTAGTTTATTCATTCATAATTTATTTTTCTATCTATACTTGTTATTTCAATTACTGAGATGTTTGTCTTCTGTTGGGGTTTTTTTTTTTCAAACACACTCCTTTTTGACAACCACAATTCATCCCCCGATTTTCAATTTATTTTCATTCCTCTCAAACCAAAAATAGCTGAAGCTGTCACAAACACGAGGTTTTTATCTTGTGGGCACGTCACTCATCTCATATCCTCCCCCCCTTCCTTTTCCCTCCCCCCCCCCTTACATTATAATTAGGACGGGGAGAGAGAGGCTCTATCAGTCTATCGCACTGCAAGTTATAAAGTTTTAGTTTCTGGTTGTTTGGTGTGAAGGGATGTTCAGGGCGGGTCGGGGGGAGGTGGGGGGGGGGGAAGGAAGCTTTCCTTCCTAGGCAAGCCGTGACGAGTCAACAGAGCCGAGTTCTTTCCTTCCACAAGAACATGCGATAAATGATAATCCTACTTCTCTCCCCCCTTTTCCCCCACCTATATATATATATCTTCTCATTCCGCCCAAGAAAATGACAATAAAGCAACACAACGTTGCCAGACAGTGTAAAAGCGTATCATATCACTTATATTATTATTAGCACCGCGTCTTATTACCCGTTCGGGTTATTCGCACTTACGCTAATGTGTAATGGTAGGATGATTGTGAGATGAAATGGAGGAACTACAGTTTAACGTGGGATCCGAACCACGGTGGAGGCCTGGCATTCCTCACATACACAAGTTGTGATTAATACACGTCTTGTCAGAGGTGAGGGAAGGGTTTGGCTATCAGACTAATCTGTGCCGGGACCGAGGATTGAACCCCAGTCTAGCACCTTACCCCTTAGACTGCCAGGTCACACATATCACTTATGTGCCCTATTATTTGTGCGGAAATGTGTGTATTACATTTCTTTAGTTGTTTTTAAAAATAGATTTTCCAATGAACTTTTCTGAACCGACTGATTATATCAGCACACGCTAATTTCTATGAGCGAGAGCGAAAGTGTCTAGCAATTTTGACGGGAAAGGTATTTTCACATACCTTCTAGGGTTCTTTTACATTCCGCAATCGACATGGGACCGACGGCTTTACTTCCCCTCCGAAAGAAGTTGTGCTACGGATTCTAGTCGCTCAAGAAAAATCCGTCGATTTCATCTGGGCTTGAACCCACGAACCTCCATCCGCCATAGCTATCATAAGCTCCAAGAAGCAATTCTAGGAATATTATTTTAAAAATTAGCACCGCACCTATAATACCACTGTTAAGGTTATACGCTAATGAGTTAAGGATGGGTAAGGTTGGTGATGTGTAGTTTTTAGAACAAGATGAAAGATTTTAGTAAAAAGGTTCTCGTTCTGTCAATATCCTTACTCAGAAATTCTGCGAAATGACCTATCTTTAGAGATAGGGTAAATTCGCTTTTGCGAAAAACGCGAAAAGAAAAAAAAGGGTCGAAAATAGGGTATTTATAAGTTTTCTTTGCGTTTCATGGCATTTGAAAGTGTTTAAAGCGATTTTTATTTCGCGAATTAACGCGAAAAACGTGATTTTGAGAGTATTTTAGCTAAATTATTATATTTAGCGAAATAGACGCGAATTCCTTGAACATGCTGTGCATTTAAATAAAATGCTGAGAATTTCTATAAAACGATGTTTTTCAGCGGAAATAAGTGATTAAAAAATCATTTAGTTTCACTCGTCTGTGTGCTTCAGCTCGGGTTTTACTTTCATCCTGTGCCTTCCACAGCCCATCCGGCTAATCGCCACATTCCGTTAGTCGTTGCTTTTATCATAAATCCTTTGTATAGGCCCTAAAAACATTGACGAAACACATTTTTACCTATTTTGCTACAAAATGCTAAATTATGCCACAAAACGCTAAATTTCCAATAATTAATGCTAAAAAAAACTGAAAATTAATGCTATTTTACTCTATCTCTACCTATCTTTGGTGTTATAGCTCTGACTAGTGTCAAACACACGCCCGCCCAGCTTTGAGCTTTTGTTATTTAAGTCAAACTTCCTAGATGGTTTGGGGCTTCCACCTCCGTACTGAACAGGGACTCAAGCTGTAGCATTTTATAAAAACCACCCTCAGTACACCCAACCGGGATTCGAACCAGTCTCCCTATCATCGGTAGTTTAGTCTAACACGAGAGTGACGCCTTAGACCATGCTGCCACCAAAGTAGCTGACTTATAAACTAACTTAACTATATAGCAGACACAAAACCCAGCCCCTCCATCCGTTAATATATCAACTATTTCACTAATGATGAATTTTTCGGCCATGCTGGGAATCGAACCCGATACCCTTATTTCAGTGAACAGACACGTTACCGAGTTAACTTAAAGTGTTAAATACAACTGCTAAACGTTTATTACTATAGTAAAGTTAGTTTGTAAGTTAGCCGTAAATGATTTATAGCCCTGCTTTCAGAAAGGTTCAGCTTGAATTCCCAGTTTTGGAGCTAGCGCCTTTTTGTTCCCACGGCAGGTCAAAACTTCCGCACCGCGCGGTGTTGCCAGTTGTACGCAGCCACACAAACTATATAGTATATTCCCTGTTCGCGTCGAGACTTACAGGCAGAAATAGAATCCATACTATAGTTGTACCGCCATTAGAATAACCTTCTCGAAGATATAAAAACTGTCTTAAAAGAATGGTTTTCATATTAATCTGTATTAAAAAAATTACTAAACAGTTTCAATGATATCAATTCCACTCTTTTTATAATGTATAATATAGAAATCTGCACCACGATGCGACTTCTGGTTCAATCTTAACTTAATACATACATATATATATATATGTCGTGGTTTACTTATACTTATGTGGTGGTAGGGATTAATAAGATATAATTTAGAACGCAGTAATTAAAATTGTGGTACATTTCCTCTACATTTTACCTCCCTCATCCTACCCCATCAGTGTAAATATAAATAATATGCGCATAATTTCAAATTTAATAATAAGTGGGGCCAAAATCTATCATATTTTACATTTTTTTAGAACCGCGTCTTACTAACCGTTCGGATTATACGCCTATGTACTAATTACACTAATGGCTTAGGGATAGAGAAGGTTTAATCTAGAGGAAGTGCACCCCCACTTGCGTGGAGAAACCACCATCAGTGCACCCGAATGAGATCGAACCTCGTCTTCGGCAGTCTAGTCTAACACGAGATTAGCTCGTCGTTTGACCACGCGGCCACCGGAGCGGGTCTCCGATATTTTACTGTTTTACTCGTGTTATTTTATAGGTATTGATTTTCTCGATCAAAAGTGACAACTGCAGATCACATGACTTGACGTATGAGTAAGTGAAAGAAGAAATAATAAATTTTCTAGCTGTCAGATAAGGTTCTTCCAATGAAAATTGATCTGAAGCTGGACGCTATGTCAAAAAACAACAATATATAAAATTTACGAAATAATGATTTGAGGTTTCCCAGTTACTTAAATTTGTTCTTTTTTTTTTCTATAAAGTTCCTACAGTAAAGTTACAATATCCCCCTCCCCCAACACACTCTCTGCAATATGTAATATCATTATACTATAAAGCCACATGGCTAACTCACTCACTGACATTAATGTTTACCCACTTCCGGATAAGCTAGAAACTTTTGGCAAACTTATAGATTATAGCCTATAATAGATGGGAAAATTCCAAAAAAGTTAAACATTTTAATTTTTAATCCCCGAAAAAAATCAAAATAGCGGAGCAACTTTAAAGTCGGTGCGGAGCTTTCTTTGGAGGTCCCTTGTGGTTAAACAGTAAGACCTATCAAAAAACAGATTGCACCAGCAGCTAGATTTTTTGATTTTAGGTAAATTTTGTACATTTTCCACACATTTTTTAATTTCCTGACACACTTATGGGACAGCTAGAATCATAAAATTGTAAAATTAAATCAACGTTCAAAACAACGCTGGAATTACATTAGTTTACACTCACTGGGTGGTTTGGGGGCGGAGCCCACAACGAGCAAAGCGAGTATCCTATATAATGACATGCATGGTAAGATCCTCCCTCGGGCATTGCGACGCCAAAAATAAATGAAGAACGACATCGCGCGGGCGATAATGGGAACCACACTCCAGCACTTGTTATATAGTTTTATTTGTCACCGCTAGATGCAAGCACTGTTTGCCATTGTGACGTATGAAGTAATGGCTACCACAGAACAGACTACTTTTGTTTATGAGCGAGCGAGTCTTCCCAATCTGTTTATTGTGAATCCCATTTTTAATAACAAATAAAGGGTTCTACGTGCGAAATTAAAATTAATATAAGTTATATCGTCTGAATACACATACTTTAAAAGTTTGTGTGTTTTATATGATTACATAATGGTTTAGATAGTAAATGTGTAGGCTACTTTCTAATTACAAGGCAATATATCTGTTATGAGCATAGGGGCATTATCTAAAAAAACCTTTTTAAATAAAGTGAAAACTTTTTATAAAATTCTAGGACACCCTTGAGAAATATTCAACAACTGTTGATATAAATCACCATGTGAAGAAAATTAAACTATTTATGTTTCTACTAAAGCAATATTTAATTTATTTTGCTATAAAAACTGCAAAAACACTTGACCTTTTATCGCGTTTTATACATGCCCATTGTTCTTTCTATGACGATTCGACAAAATTCAAAATTGTTTGTGTCTGGGAAAAACAGGGAAATAAAGGGAATTTCCCCCAAAACCACCAATAAAAATATTATTGATTTTGGGACATAAAATGGTTATCTTCAGGCCTTTACATAAAAGTAAAATCGAACTGAAGAACTAATCACTCTCAATTCAAACACGCGTCATTTCCTCTCCACCCCTTTGGTCACGTGACAACCCCTTGTATTTCGCCATCGAGCCCAAATCATCCTGCTTTAAACATCAGTTACTTAACACCCGCTTTGGTGGCAGAATAGTCTTGAAGTCTGGGCTCTAGCGCGTCATTATCGTGTTAGACTGGCCTGCTGATGACGGGAAGATCCGGGGTTCATTTCTCGGTTGAGTCTACTTAGGGTGGCTTTTTTTCCTAGATGGTTTCCCACTCTACTTCCACACAAATGCGGGTAAATTACCTCTAAAATACCTCCTCCCTCATCCTTACCCCGCTTGAGTTCATTTATTCGTATAGAATGAACATGTTGTAGTCTTAAGACACGGTGTTAACATAAAAAAATGTATTCCTCTATAGTTCAAACTCAGTTGAGAGTTATTTCTAAAAGTAGCAATAAAATAATGGCAACCTTGATAGTGCAGAACGAATGGATTTGAAATATTTTCGCCTAAGAAACACTCCTAGTTACATTCAGACACGCTAATATACAAAATACAGTATGTTCGTATAAAGATTGCGGTGGCCATTTTTTCCCCATCCCTTTCTTTCGCTCGCAATAGTTATGGACATGTTGAAATTAAACAGTTGTGTGGAGACGATTGGTTCCAAGTCTTTTATCCCGGGGGTATTATTAAACAGGAGGGTCACGCAGCGTTTTACTGGGTAGATATTCCTCATTCCAGCTGTCACGCAAACATCGAGAGGGAAAAAGAACTCCCCCCTTCCCCCTACACATTCTCATTCCAACAATACAAGCTTTCCGAAAAGAAAAATTAAAGGGACATGCTAAGAGGTGATCTTTAAATTTCGATTGGTTAAAACAACCTCGTTCGGCAACTTCCTCCCTTCTCCCCCTCTTTTTTCACTTCAAACACACACACAAATCCTGTCACCCTCCCCCTCATGATATTTTTTTTTTAAAAAAAGGTTGCTCGCATGACTGGCTACCTAAAAGAAGAAGAGAGAGAAAAAAAGATGCGAGGCAAAGTTGTTACGCGGCAACGTCGTTTTCCATTGTGTTTCTGAAGTAGGGGAATAGTGGAGATAAATACACAGTCGCGGAGACTCGGCAACACTGCGCACTAGACAAGACCGTATTATTCGTTTGAATTCTACAGCTACTCTTTGATTCTGTACTGTAAAACCTGGGGATAGGTCCTCCCCTCCCCTTTAATCTCCCCCTCTTCACCCACATACTGCACGTCGAAGTGAAGTACAAGGCTTGGAAGGAGACAGAGCAAATAAAAAGTGAGGGAAGTAAAAAAAAATAAAAAAAAGAATCACGCAAGAGAGACAAAAGAGAAGGTTCTCATTTAGTTTCTCCCTCGAATGTTAAAAATGGTTTTTGGGAGGGGGGCAAGCCAATAAAAATGACTCGTTTGCGAAGAGATAACCACAGGTCGTAGGTTTTTTTTTTTTCCTCTCTTCTTACACAACGTCCATTTTTGCCGTCATGATAGTCTCTGGGAAGGGAAAAGGCTCGCCATATTGGATGAACGTGTGACGTGTCAGCCCGCTCGGTAATTATTATCAAGAGAAGCAAAATGACGGATAGAAAAGTATTGTAGAGGTCTGGTTGAAGAAAGGTTTTGATCAGGCGCGTAGCCGGGGGGTGGAGGGTGATATCGGGATATATTCCCTTCCCTCTACCCCTCCCCAACGAAATTTCTCCTTCAACAACCATTTCAAGGGAAAAAAAGTAAAATGTAGAAAATATGTTTAAATTTGCCACAGAGGATAAAACATTAAATTTATTTCTTATGTAAAATCAAAATAACAGGGTTTATATCTGTTTGCCGAAATTTGATTTCACATCCCCCCTCCTCCCCAAAAAAAATTCCTGGCTACACCCCTGTTTTTGATAATACAAACTTACTTGTTTTCCGAGAAACAACGATCAAATATCACTATAGTTAAGTATTTTATTTGTTTGTTTGAATTTATTTGAAGTTGTATTTAACGTGCATTTTCTGAACCGACTGATTAAATCAGCACGCGACTTATAAACTATCTTAACCTACAAGAGACACAACATCCAGCCCCCTGGCCGTTAGTTCATCACTGTGAAAGAGGAACCCACATCAATGATACATTTCTCGACCATGCCAGGAATCGAATCCGGGACCCTTTATCTCAGTAGTCAGACACACTAACGACTGAGCTAAGGTATCTGACTAGTTCAGTATTGGTATTATTTTATTGGTTTTATTACTAACATTAAATGGGACAGTTGCAGATCATTTATGAAGTTTGGATTATCTGAAAGTAGTTTTATTATATTTTGTAACTATCGGTATATAGTTTATTTCTTCCTTCCAACCTTAGCTCAAGTTCATGGGAGGGAATAACTTTCCAAATCTTTATACAATATACCCCAATGTTTATAGGAAGCCCATAAGTTTCCAGTGTTTAGATAAGAGGTTTCCTATTTAAATCAGGCTGTAAAAACACATTTTTTTGCTGCCAATATTGAAAACATTTAAATATTTTATAGTTATTTTGACTGATAATATTTATCAACAGTGACAGCTGCAAATCACATTACTTGACGTATAAATACGTGAAAGTAGATCCAGTAACTTTATTATCTGTTAGATAAGGATTTCCTATAAAATTGGGACTGTATAATATTTCTAATCCGAGCCAAGTTTTAGCTTTCCAATTTTTTATTATTTTTTATTTGTAAAATGTAATTTAAAAAAAATTGATTAAAATACGTTAAAACAAAAAATATAAGCCTTCACATCCTACCAGAGTCCAATAAATCCATGTGGTCCGGTATGAAAGTGAATTAATTAGCCTGAAACCAAACCCACTTATAGATCCGTAATCTGCCTCATTCTCTCAACGGCCTAGACCATGATACCACCGGTGTAGGTTTTACGTTGTAACTAAAATTGCTTGTTAACTCTCAAATAATATATTTAATTAAGTTTTTTAATGGCCTATTTAAATAAGAATTAAAATGTTTTATAAAGTGGTAGATATTTAGTGTCGGCCCACATTATGTTGTGTTCTATCGAAATAAAGCTATTATATTACTTTGATTCGATCCTCGAGTTGAGAAATGAACTCGTCATTTTGGCTCACTTGTAAAAATTTAGCGCCCTAGCTCAAATTAAAAAATAGTGTGATCAACATTCTCAATATTTTAATAAATAAATTGTTTGCATAAACACACAGACAAAACTGTTTTGTACAGGTTACCAAAAAATAATGGGGACTACAAAATTATTTGATTATAGTCAAACTAATTTTGTAATCAACATTAAATTTGTTGTAACCAGTATAAAACAGTTTTTTTTTGTGCAAAAGCTTTGTCTTTGTTTTTTATAGGCCTTTGTCCTGTTCCATTCCAATAGCTTGAAAGGCTGTCCTTCCATCTTCACCTCGGTCTTCCAGGTCTTGTCATCCATGGAGGTGTTTCGTTTTTAGCTATTTTGACAACTAAATTGGTGACCTGGTGGTCTAGGGGTAAGATGTCGGACCTCTGTGCTGGGGGTCCGGGGTTCAATCCTCGGTCCCGGCACAGATTTATTTGATTTCCAAACCCTTCCTTCACCTCTGACAAAACGTGTATTAATCACAACTTGTGAATGTGAGGAATGCCAGGCCTCCACCGTGGTTCGGAAGTGGTTCGGATTCCACGTTAAACTGTAGGTCCTCCATTTCATCTAACAATCACCCTACCATTGCACATTAGCGTAAGTGCGTATAAACCGAACGGGTAGTAAGACGCGGTGCTAATAATAATATTTTGACAATAATTCTGTCTTCTTGTATCCTGTCAATATGTTTATTTTCATTCTCTCCTATGTAATGGGGTTGATTTGACAAGATTCTCTCATGTTCTCATATCTTTCTCTGTCTACTAGAGATGTATTAGTGATTTTTATCAATACTCGCATCTCTACTACCTCTAGCTGTTGTTGAGTACGTTTAGTTTCATTTAGTTTCCCCGCGGTATATGCGAGTATTGGTCTTATCACTGGCACTGACTTATATATTCTTGCTTCTGAATCTTGTCCTCGATATTTGTTGTACCATATTGAGAAATATTGGGAATTAAGGGTCCAAATCCTGGCCGGGTGTAATGAAGGTAATTTTTTTACTAAATGGTTTCCTATTCTCCCTCCGCGCAAGGTACTATTTCCTGTAACCTATACCTTCCTCATCCCGACCTACCTTTTTGTATTTATCTACAACAGTGGTCGAATGGTCTAACCCGTCACGTTTGTATATTCTGGATTGCCAGTGACTGGGAGACCGGGGTTTGAATCTCTGTGAATGGTTTCCCCCCTATTCTTCAAATGCGAGTATATTTCCTCTAAAATTAGTAATAATAAAGTATGCGTACAGCGCGAAAATCCAATAAGACAAGATGAAAAAATGAAAAGGATAAATTAATGACATTCGATCCTAAATTCATGACTGTTGGGACATCATTATCCTGTTCTCGTCTAAACTCGTTTTTCACAACAACGCCCAACTGTAAATAGACTGTAAGCTTTCTTTCTGAAAGACCTTTTTTCCTAACAGAACCCTACTCTATAGTAGGATTCTGGTAGTAGAAAAGGCCTTCCATGTGGTTCTTAAAATGAAAATCGGGCTAACGCTAATACTTTGAATATTACCAATCACCGTTGAGGAAACTGCAGGTCTTGTGGAAAAACGCTTCATCCTCGATTTCTCACGCTTAAATGTTGCCAAATTTTCACTCTTTTGGTTACGTCGCAAGGTGCTGTGCTGCGGTTAAGAAGGGACCTAGCTGCTGGCAACATCAATAAACCAGCGTTGCAAAACTTAAGGTAAAGATTGACCACACACAAAGAAGAAAATGACAACGTTGTTCCCAATAGGAACCCTCAGTTATTTCTAAGATATTCATTGTAGGACTCTTTTCGCATCGACGGCGAATTATAGAGGGTCAAGTGGTCAAATCAAAATCTTCCGCCCCACTTCCCACCTTACATTTTATTGATCGGTTGGTTGGTTAAGAATCAATTAAAGGCGAAGGCTAGACTTATTATTATTGCTTCACAAAATATTATCAACATCTTAGCCTCAATACCTCGCCTCACGGTTACTATTTCTGAAGGATAAACGCACCCGTACTACTAGATGAGAATCCACTCTACAGATGTATATTCCCATACAGAGAGTTCAAACATATGCTCGTTCCTTTACTGTCCTGACATCACAGGCTTGGGACGAACTAGATAACTCGTTCCTTTACTGTCCTGACATCACAGACTTGGAACGAACTAGATAACTCGTTCCTTTACTGTCCTGACATCACAGGCTTGGAACGAACTAGATAACTCGTTCTTTTACTGTCCTGACATCACAGGCTTGGAACGAACTAGATAACTTAACTCGTCTCCTAACATCTAAAATTCCCTTCAAGTGTGCAGTTAAGCAATATTTATATTGTCTAACAAGCTAAACTAAGTTCTTGTAAATACTTGAGTGTCTGAATAAGCGTGCGAATGGTTTTATACTTTTTTGAATATTCCTTTGTTAAAATGAGTTTGTTTTTCAATAAATGTAATAGTGTATGTTGTATTCAACGCTGGTTAAGTGGAAGAGAAGCTAACATCTTAACTTCGCCAGATAAATAAAGGCCATTTTATTATTAAATTTTATTTGCCTTTTCTACCCTGTCGAAGGATAAGTATGAAGAGAAAGAGAATGTAAAATAAAAAGACGTAGACTATTAAAAGACGCGTCGCGTGGCATTGGCTCTCTCTCTCTTTAGAGCAAAGAATGGTGGGGCACCTAGGACCTAGCAACTCGCGCGACCTTGAAGAGAAATGATGCGGTAGTCCCCAGCCCCCTAGGGCGGCAGAAAGCACTGAGATGTTGATTATGTGGATAACCCCTCTCCCCCCTTTTACCGGTCACTCCAATGGTCGGTTCGCGCAGGCGCACAGCATAGTTTTTGATACGCCCTTCATCGAAGGATACACTTGTTTTACTGTGAGGGGGATTTAAACTTATAATCTGTATGTGTGTGGTTTTTTTTAAAGATAATATGTAGTTCTATTGGTCGACTGAGATATACCGAGATAAAAATGTCTAAGGGTTCGGCCAGGATGACAAGCGTGTGAGCGAGCGCGTGATTAGCAGATAGCTCTCGTTAGTTATTGACGAGGAGGCTCCGAATCTTGGCTCAGTGAAATTAGGGTGGTTTTTGACAAGTGATTTATTGTTGTGGTTTTCTCATCCTCTCTCCATGATGATGGTGATTCTTATTTGTAAAGGCCTACTTTGATAATATTGAAGTATTTTAACATATCAGTTATTATATATATATATAGGTATGGTTTATGATCTTACCAATTAAATTAGGCCGTTAGTAGCAAGTGTGCTAAACCCATCGATAGTAATAAAAATGTCAAAATGAGAAATTTTCCTAGCACTCAATGAACCAACATACAATAATATAGCCTAGCGCCTGTAAACTAGACTGTACCGGGTCGAGCGCGCTCGCTCGCTCCAGTCTGGCCGTCCCCTACCCCTACGAGAGAATTGAACCGGTAAAACCAGGCCCACGACAGTGCTTGGTTTGGAACACGTTCAGACATGTCGTATCGTATCTTTCTCACCCCATAGCTTCCTTTGACGCTACTGCGAAATACCGACTAGAACATCTGAAAGTTGGCTTCTTATGAAATCAGGGTTTAACCCGGTATCTAAAGAAATAATAATTTTGGCCATAATGTATCTGTCTTAGTAAATTAATATTTCTAGACTCCCTCGCTGATAGCCTGATTAAAAGGTTCTAGCAACTTCTTTTGGAGATGAGCTAGATACTTTGCCATGCTCTTTGATTACAATATTGTGATTACATTATTAGTATTTTTGTGATGTAAGTTTTGCTTATTGGTACCAATTAAGTAGGGTGACACTAAGTAGTTTTTTTGGGATGATGTCCTATAGTCTCACAGAACAGGCTCTTGAACACGCATAAATACTGCTTTTTAACCAATTAATTCCAAAAGTACTTTTTGTAATAAAGAAAAAAATAATCGAATTGAACAGCGCTAACGCAAGAAACATTGCTCTTGAATTGTATTTTATATTTACCTAACGATGACAAAGTTCCTATCTAATATGTGATTTATAAAAATTCCTATGAAAAGGGAACAAAGTAGGCATAAGTTATACACGGATTTTTTTATAGAGTTCGTTATTAAATTTCTTTTTCCTAAGTTACTACTAAGTAAAGAATTTTGGTACATAAAAAAGACCTTTCCTATCAAAATCAGTGTGTACCTACCTACGTTATACCTTTTCATTGCCTCCAGTTGCCTGTCTCTCTCTAAAATGTTGATATTACCGAAAATTTGTTCCTCGAGTTATAATAATACGTAGCATTTAAAGCAAAATAACTTTTGTTCTGAAGTATCGGTTTGTGATTAGTAACCAACAGCCAATATGTATTTATAATCAATAGTGAAGGTTTATACTTGTTCCTTGAAACTAACGATGAATCTAATGCTATTTTAGGTATTATTTGACTAAATGTTAACTCGATGTTACTTTGAATTAGCAATGAAAAGGGATTTTAAATAAATAATGTTGTGTTTCAACCTTTTTTTCCCCTCTCAACCTCTATTATTTTTCCTATACGCTATTTCTTTTTTTTTAAAAAATAAACATTACATGTTTGATATATTTGTTTTCCCTGCTTTTTCTAAATAAAAATTTTAAAAAATCTGATCATCTTTCATACAAGTACAAAAATTCTAAGGACATATTATATCAAAGAAAATTCCAACATTTTCATTCATAAAAAACTTTTTTTTTTCTGATAAAATTCCCTGTTTATTCTATCGACAACCCATACCTTATGTTTTCGATATTTTTCTTTCTCTCTCTATAACCACCAATCCCAAGAAGAATAACAAGATATGGTACTCCCATAGCACTGGATGTGACGATGAGGATTTTATCGCTAAAAGGAGGTCATCAAACCTTCGAAGGGTAAGGAAATGGGCGGGGAGGTGGGAAACGGGTCGCCCCTTGTCCAAGCAGTCGCCGCTGACCGGCACATAAACACGTCCGGACTCTGTTCATGACATAAAGGAAGGAATATTCTAGTTCTCTTTCTTCGTCCTTCTGAAGAAATGTGACCGCCTCTATGGTCTTGTGGTCAGAGTTTCTGGATACAGATCTAAAAGTCCCCACGGGTTCGATCCCCATTACTTCCAGATTCTTCTGTGTAGCAGTGGGTCTGGAACGGGGTCAACTCAGCCTCGTGAGGACAAATGAGGAGGTAGGTACTTGAATGAAAAAGTAGCGGCTCCATTCTAGAAAACTATCCATTCGCCAAACCTTATGAGCTACAATACAGTAGGCCAATGGCTTCTTTGGTGATGACTGACAGTTTACAGCTGACTTCTGACAGTCAACATTTAGGTATATACCTAAATTTTGACTGTCAGAAGTGACAACTGCTAAAGACATGTTTTTTGCAGATCATATGGTTCGGCGTAGGGATGCTTAATTTGGTCTGGTGGCTTTTCAAAGCCGTCAGAAGTCAGCTGTGAGCTGTCAGTCAGCACCACAGAAGCTAAAACTGAGGTATACCTTATAATGATTTGTTGTCACTTTTGGCGATCAAAACTTTCACAGCATATAGTTTGTTTTTAATTGTGTTTTTGTTTTAACTGTTTTTACATCATCTTTCAGCTACCACCTCTCCTACGGCGAATGGCAGGGTCGCTCTTAGGGGTGTGCAAACGGTGCGGGGGCCCACAGTTGCTCCCAAGATTTAGAAGGGCCTCGCACTTACTTAGGCGACAGAGGGGTGGAGGGAGGACAAGTTGGTGTGGGAAATTTTTGTTTGCGCGCTCGTATAGTAAGTAGGCTCCCCCTCCTTGGCAAAAATATTCTCAAAGTATAGAAACAAATAAAAACATAATCATGTGGTGTGATTTATTGCTCTCAGTTTTAGCTCCACCGATATGCATCATGTGGTGAATATGTCTAACGTTAACATATGATCATCATTATAATTTACTATTTGTAAGGAAAATTATAACACGCAGGTCTGGTGACTTTTAGTTGGTTGGGGAAAGATGGCCATTATTTATGGATGGTAGAATAGTAAGAATATACCGGCGAACTACACAAAGGTGACCTGGTGGTCTAGGGGTAAGGTGTCAGACTTCTGTGCTAGGGGTCTGGGGATCAATCCTCGGTCCCGGCACAGATTTATCTGATTGCCAAACCCTTCCTTCACCTCTGACAAGACGTGTATTAATCACAACTTGTGAATGTGAGGAATGCCAGGCCTCCACCGTGGTTCGGATTCCACGTTAAACTGTAGGTCCTCCATTTCATCTCACAATCACCCTACCATAACACATTAGCGTAAGTGCGTATAACCCGAACGGGTAGTAAGACGCGGTGCTAATAATAATAATAATAATAACTACACAAGGTTGGTTAAGTAGAACTCCAGGTAGCAGAGCTTGTGGGGTGAAGCAACATAAAATCTGTTCACCGTAGGAATTGTTTTCTGAAAGGCCTTTTACCCTACCAGAAAGCTATTATATAGTAGGATATTGGTAGGAAAAAAGACCTTTAAGAGAGTAATTCCTACCGTGAATGGAGTATAGCACCCGGAAACAAAGAGGGACAGTTTGAGGATGTGTTTTGTTAAGAGTCACCTGACCTCAGTGAACAAGTTATAATGTATTTATACAGGATGTCCAAGTGACCCGGAAAAAGTCGTATCAAATTTCTGGAATTTTTATACATGCACAAAAAAAAAAGCAACTTTTATTTACAATAGTCAAAATTGCATATTTCTTCCAGCAGTTAAGTTTTTAATACTCACAGCGAATGTATTTTAACACAGCTGTCCCATATGAACAAAATAATCTCAATTCTCAAAGTCAACATATGATTTTAATGTCGTCATTCCACCCTACTACGTCTTTAGACAAAATTGAGTCATGGTTATGCGCATGTGTGAGAATTTGATTACATCATAGGAAGAATAATCTAAAGAAGAATATGTCTCACAGTAATGACTTTTACTGGCGTAACATGATCTGTTTATGTCTCAATATAATCTCACAGAAATATTAATTAGACTGCACCAACTCAATACCTCATCGCTTTAGGCTGAGATTTTTTAACACCTGCATAGTGACACAATTTCAGAAACTGTCCATGTATAAAGATATTACTAGGCTACATTAAGATGTGATATTGGTAAAATAATGATTAGTACAAATCTACTGGAAAACTCGGAAACTGGCTCTGGAAAACCTGGAAAAGTCAGGGAATTTTAAAGGATAGTTTTGCTGGACACCAGGTGTTGTATAGATCCAGTGAGAGTGTATCATTTGAATAATTAAAAATTAAAATATAATAAGTGTCAATTGTGTTCTACTCTTTTGCTTAGATTATTATTATTATTATTATTATCACTATCATCATCACCGAGTCTTACTACCCGTTTGGGTTATTCGCACTTACGCTAATGTGTAATGGTAGGGTGATTGTGAGATGAAAGGGAGGACCTACAGTTTAACGTGGAATCCGAACCACGGTGGAGGCCTGGCATTCCACACATTCACAAGTTGTGATTAATACACGTCTTGCCAGAGGTGAAGGAAGGGTTTGGCAATCAGATAAATCTGTGCCGGGCCCGAGGATTGAACCCTGAACCCCAGCACAGAAGTCCGACACCTTACCCCTAAACCACCAGGGCACTTATTGCTTAAAGTTAAATAATCATGTGTCTATTAAAAAATACACGTATAAAACATAATGATATTTGGGACATATACTTTAATTTAAGTTTCTTTCGACGCAACAAACTCATCCTCTTCTTACATTTGTGTTTACTGAGCGTAAAAACAATAATTTTGAATAAATAAAGTGGTGAATATGATTATTAACTGATATGAATATTATTCTAACATTCGAGAAAGCAAACTGGATTGTGTTCGTTGATGTGTGCGGTCTGCTATACATCTTTCCAACAGTCCAACACTTCTTTTCGAACCAATGAACCTCCGCGTACCATTATCTTCATCACTCAAAATAAAACCGCACCATAAAACAAATGGCAAATACGTAGAAAAACTTAATTTCCCGTTAAATTAAAATCTTTTCGTCCCCCTTTTAAAAGCTACCACTACTTGCACATTAATTCTGGACCGTTAGGCATCTTTTTTTTGTCCCCACCCTAACTAAACTTCATCATATGTTCCTTCCGATTAATGTCTTCAATCATTAAACACTTTTACAAGTAACACAGACACATAGCTGGGGAGGTGGTATTTAAATAAAATTAATCTTTTTTTTTCAAGATAATATTGAGTCATAAATTATCAACATATTAGCTATTAATTCTTCAAATCAATCATATCTATATTAAACGTAGGTGACAGTTTTTAGCTATACAGTATACCTATTTCTAGAATTTGTGTGCTATTTTCATGGCATATGACGTCACCAAACATAATAGGATAGTATGAACCTGTTCAATTAATAAGCGCAAGCCAATGTTTTAGTACATCATTAAAGTTATTAATTATTGAATTCTGACCACCATCCCCACTCCACCTCCCCTCTGATTGCGTCTTACTACCCGTTCAGGTTATACGCCTATGTACTAATCACGCTGTGTTAGGGATTAGGAAGGTTGAATTTAGGGGGGAAGCACCTGCATTTACGTTAAGGGATAGTGGGAAACCATTTTAGAAAAAACACTTTCAGTGCAGCCAATCAGGATCGAGCTTCGATCTCCCCGTCTTCGGCATTCTAGTCTATTGCGAGAGTGGCGCGTTAGACCATGCAGCCCACCGAAGCGAGTACCTTTGAAATTGAATTAGTCGATGCTATAAAACCAGTGTTTCCTAAACTTTCGCAAGTCACCCTTGGAGGTGAGAGGAGGGAGTAATGCTATTCATACTTTTATTTTTGTAATAGGAATTTTAGACGCCATTTTAACGCGTAGGCCTATATAACTGTATTTCTTTTGAATGTCAAGTTGTAAGCCTGTTAGTTCTAGTTCTAGATTTATTTTTATACATTAGACTATTCCAATGCTTTATATTTAGTTTTACCAAATATAATTTAAGTTTTTACTAAAATCATTTGCGGTCTTGGAAGGTGTGTGGTGGGGGGGTCAGATGCCCCTCTTGCCCCCTTTCCTTTTTCCGGAAGTCAGGGTGTGCTACTGAAATTAGTCGAATTTATATTTAAATAGATATGGAAAACAGATTAAAAAAAATTGTATACACATCCAGGGACGTGACCATTTTATTTTATTTGGGGTAGTTGGGTAGCTCTCTAACTGCGGTAGTCCGTGAATTACCGTAACAAGAGACGCACGAATAATTAGAAGCGTTTGATTACACTTTCTATTGATAATATACTATTACTAAGCAAATAATAATTATTTCCAAATAGGTTGACATTAGTGACTTACAGCCAATTTTTGCAATAAATAACTTTCTACTAGCTGTATCTAGAGATGTGACCTCATGTGAAACGGAAAATTTTCCCTTTATTTTTTCAGAAAAATTTTCAATTATTATTTAGGTAAAATAATTTCAACTGAACTAATGTAATCGAGATATAGATATACCAAATGTCAACGTTTATACTTAAGACTAATTTCTCCTGAGGGCGTTAACACCAGAAACATCATCAAACGAGCTTCATTGGCCGCACGGGCTAGCGCACTACTCTCGCAATAGACTAGACTACTGATAACAGGGAGATCGAGGTTCGATCTCTGTCTGGTGCGCTGAGGGAGGTTTTCCAAAATGGGTTACCTATCTCACTCCACGCAAATGCAGGTACACTTTATCTAAATTAAATCTTCCTCATCCCTAACACATTAGCGTAATTAGTACATAGGCGTACAACCCAAACGGGTAGTAAGACGCGGTGCTAAAAAAAAAGGTAGTAAAGAAACAAATTAATGCGAGCCTTTGTGGACTCGTTATGTTCATAAATCATAATTAAATTTTTTATCAATAAGTTAAATAAAATAATTTTAAGGTTGGCCCGACCTTAATTTTTGGTCCCCTCCCCCCACACTATATTTTTAAGTATTATAGGCTCTAAGTGCCAGAAATTAAACCCTCCACCGCAAGCCACCACTGCAGAAAATTTTCCTATTCAAAATTTCCCGGAAAATGTTCATCTCTATCTGTCACCACCCCTCCTATTGTAGATGGGATGTATATAAAAAATCCACCAAGCCTACTAGAGGAATAAACAAATACAGAATTAATAATATGTTCGGAAGAGGGTTGCGCGTCTCCCACCCCACCCCCACCCAACGTATGAAATCAAGTCGATGCCCTCTAGAATTACAATCGTCAGTACCAATACATAAATATAAAATTATCCTTGTTACAATATACAATGGTGGCATGCTCTTGAATAAGTTTAGAACTTACTTATACATGCCTTATTGGCCTACATTCTCTTTTAAACTCCATTCACGGTCGGAATTACTCTCTGAAAGGTCTTTTTTCCTACCAATATCCTACTATATAATAGATTTCTGGTAGGGAAAAAGGCCTTTCAGAAAACAATTGCTACGGTGAACAGACTTTAAAAGATATAATCTGTTTGAAAAGTGGCGTGACTTCCTTCACTGGCCTATAACCCGACCGGCAATTTACAAACAATGTGTCACGTTCTGAATGGTACAGTACACTGAATTATCAGCTCGGTCAGCCCCACGCATAGGCACCGAGATAATCTTCGAGAATGTTCAGAACGCCTTGTTTATTCATTGGCTCGCTAAATAGACTTATTACTCATAGACTGTTCCATGACTGGCTATTCATCGCTCCCCCATCAAGCTGCGCGTGTGAAGACAACGTTTGTCTGCGGCTATGTCGTCACTAGAACCTTAGCAGACTTTAACTACCGTCCAATTTTCATAGAAAAGGCCTTATTCGGCAGCTATAAAAATTTACTAGATACAATTCTACATATTTATACGTCAGGTCATATTATCTGCTTCTGTCACTTTTGTAGATATTTATTATAAATACCTATAAAATAAATAATTCATCAATTTTTGCAGTAAAGAAAATTCGTATGTATTTTCTCAAAGCTCCTACGTATGAAGATTGGACTGTAGCAGCTTACTCTTCGCTGGAATATAGCAATACCCGTGTCCATCAGAGGAGGATCATTGTCATAGCTTAGTTGGGTCACGATCAACAACCAAGAGGATTAAGCTTCATAGCTTAGTTGGGTCACGATCACCAACCAAGAGGACTATCGTCATAGTTTAGTTGGGTCACGATCACCAACCAAGAGAATTATCGGCATAGTTTAGTTGGGTCACGATCACCAACCAAGAGAATTATCGGCATAGCTTAATTGGGTCACGATCACCAAGAGGATTATCGTCATAGTTTAGTTGGGTCACGATCACCGACCGGGATTATCGTCATAGCTTAGTTGGACCACGATCACTGATCAGGAGGATTAGTGTCATAGCTTAGTTGGATCACGATCACTAACTAGGAGGATTAAGCGTCATAACTTAGTTGGGTCACGATCACTGACCAGGAGGATTAAGAGTCATAGTTCAGTTGTGTAACGTTCACTGGCCAGGAGAACTATAACAGATGCACCTGTGGGTGGATATGAATTCGGCCCTACCAATATTGTTGCCTTATATAAGGTTAGGCGGGTGAATTTCCTTTAAATTCTACCTTCCTATCAAACCTATTAGTGTAAATATGTGGATAGCCTGGGCGAATGTAATAATAATAATAATAATAATAATAATAATATTTAGCACCGCGTCTTACTAACCGTTCGGGTTGTACGCTTAAGTACTAATTACGCTAATGGATTAGGAATTGGGAAGGTTTGAATTTAGAGGAAGTGAACCCGCATTTGCGTGGAGGGAGAGTGGAAAACCATTTAGGAAAAACCATCCCAGTTCACCCGACCGAGATTCGAACCTCGATCTCCCCGTNCCGACCGAGATTCGAACCTCGATCTCCCCGTCCTCGGCGGTCGAGCTCAACACGACTAGCGCGTTAGCCAACTACGCCAACGAGGCAGGTCTGGGTGAATGGTTAAGCCGGGGGCTAGGGGGAGTACCCAAAAATAAATACCCGTATTTAAAAAAAATACTAGGCACGTTACACAATAATTCTATTTTTTTGTTGTAATATTGTTTTTGTCGAGGTTATGTCTGCGGAATATGAGTTACGAGAGAATAATGGCCTAGAGCGGCCATGTTTATTTGTATGGATTTAGTTACTACTATCTTATCTTTGTCGACAGAGCATGTTTGTCTATTGTCTGGTTCAGAGTTATCTTATGCTTGGTTGACCAATGAGCATGTTTGTCCACTGGCTAGTTTTGAGTTTCTTTCTAAGAGGTTGGGGGCCCATTCTTGAGGTGGGGGGTGCTAGTGAAAGTGAGTTTAGGGCAGCATTTTTTAAATTTGTATAGCATAAACATTTTCTTGGCCAAAATAAATAAATTTTTCTTCTTTAGAAACATAGAATTTAGTTTTCTGCACATGCTAATCTCAACAGCTGTTCTTGAATATCTGTCAAGGGCGTTCTGGAATGTTGTGACATTTTCTCTTCATTTAAAAAGTTTGTCACCAAATGCCACTATGCTCATGACAGATATTCAAGAACTGTTGAGATTAGTATGTGCATAAAACTAAACTCTATGTTTTTATAGAAGAAAAATTTGATTTATTTTGTCCAAAAAATGTTTGTGATATAAAAACTGCAAAATTAATGCACTAAACTCGCGCCCATTAGCACCCCACCTTAAATATTTATTTAGCACCACGTCTTACTACCTGTTCAGGTTATACGCCTATGTGCCTTACTTATTACACTAATGGGTTAGGGATTAGGAACGCTTAATTTAGAGGAAGTGCGTCCGCATTTGCGTAGAGGGAGAGTGGAAAACCATTTAGGAAAGAACACACTTGGTGCACCCAACCGGGATCGAACCCCGATCAACCCGTCTTCAGCAGTCTAGTCCAACACGAGATTAGCGCGTTAGACCACGCGGTCACTGAAGCGGGCATATTCCTTAAATTGCTTGCTTAGAGAAACGAGCTCTACGGCGAGAGAGATTAACTCACGCCATTGACATCACAGCCACTGCTGCGGGGAGGGGGAGATAATTATTCCTGCCAGTAAGGTTTAATATCTCTTGTCTCAAGTGATAGTAAATAAAATAGGATAATCTGCAAAACTAAAAATATTGGGTTGTTACTTTTGTCAGTCAAAACTTTTGCAGTTTTTTTTTTTAAGCCTTTCGGTCACTCGCGCTTGAAATCTTAGTATGGGCAAATTTCACACCCCCTTGAAATTTCGTCAGAAATTAAGGTTTTGTCATTGTCATTTTGACATTTTAAATATGAACTGCAAAATCATTTAATAATAGCTCGAGAGAAATGAATAAAAACTTATTTTAATCATAAAATATTAAATAGTATGTTAAAAAAATTAATGCTATTAGTTTTTACATTATTGAAACACAAACTTAAGAAAATAGCCGTTTAGATGTTTATTTTTGTGGAAACGGCGTTTGTGGTTCGTCTCAAGAATACCATACCAACGTGAGCTTCTAAAAGACTGCGTTCACTTCATAAATCAAGATGGAGTACCAGTCGAAAGAAGGGCGGTTGATGACGTCATAAAAACCATCTTCGGTTGTGTTTATGCGCTGTTTACAAAATTAAAACGTTTCATTTTCAAACTAATATTTTGTAGGGCTCTTTCTCTAAGTTATACAAACATTTAGTTATTTTGGTGACAAATTATAACAAGATACAAGTGAGAGTACGATGGTTTTTAATTTATTATTTCATGTTCAGTGAGGTGCACCACGAGTCTTAAGAAACTCGAATGTAGATGGAATCACCATTTCTGATTGGACGACTCAAGTCTCTTGCACTAAATGACACTCCGCGCGGAACTACTTTCTTTTCTTAGACATGGTTACGACTTCATTTCGAGATTGTGCCATAACCGTTGCTAAGAACGAGCTGTCTTGCTACCCATTCAGGCTATGTGCACATTTTGTAGCCTACTAATTACGCTAATATGATAGGAATGAGAAAGGTTGAATTCGGATTAAGTGTGTCCGCATTTGCGTGAGTTGGGAGTGGATACTCATTAAGGTAAAAATTACTTCTAGATGTATTCTCTTGCAAAAAATTTGCCGGAGAAGACCGCTCTAAATAACTACTAGACTAGAGGCATCTAACTGGCAGAAAGAGTCAGGGGAGGAAAGCTCTAAATAGCTTCCAAGGTCATTCAAATTTCAATAATGTTTAGGGGAGGACAACTCCAAATAGTTTCTAGATGCGTCATGTTGAGGAATTTTCAGGCGAGGACAACCCCAAATAGCCTAGTTTCTGAAATAATTCAATTTTCAAAATTTTTTCGTAAAAAGTTAAGGTGAGAATCACTCTAAATAGCTTTGAGGGGCATCCAAATTTAAAAAATTTCTAGGTGAGGAACACTTTAAATGGCTTATAAAATAATCTAATTAAAAAAAAAATTCAAGTCAAAGACTACTTATAGCTTCAATAATGAACAATTTTTCAAAAAATTGTTGAAGGAGGGCCACTCCAAATGGTTTATAAAACTATCTGCTTTTAAAAAAATTGGGGAGGGTGACCAAGGTTAAAACATACATAAGATCAAATATGAATGAGAAACTATTAAATGGCTTTAAACGTAAATCTAACGTTGTAAGTAACAATGTTATTTATAATTATGACCCCCCTATGGAAATGATCTGGATCCGCCCCTGAAATCAAATGCCAAGTTGACATATGGGGGTAATTTTAACAGCAGCTGTAAAAACAAACTTTGAAGGCCTTTTGCCAAGGTCGGGTAATCTACATCTATTTGTTTTATAGGAGTTATTTTGAAAATGTTCTTCTTACAAAGATGATCCTATTATAAGAAAGTACAAAAGTAACACGCATGCGCCGTTCTAGCTCTGCGCTTCTAGTTCCTTTATAAAAATACGCGAACAGTGATGAGCCAATGGTGTCTTCTTAATTCCAGGATTTTTTTTATCAGTAAAATTGTATAATTATCTGGAAAATACTATGTTTAAGGTGGGAAGTGTAGGGGAAGCGAGAAAAGGTAAGTGTTTTTGCAGTTTTTTTAATCTCAAAACTTTTTTTTCGGTCAAAATAAAAATAAAAAAATTCAGTAGAAACATAAAGTTTACTTTTCTTCACACGGTGACATCAACAGTTATTGAATATTTATCGAGGGTGTCCTGGAATTTAATGACAACTTTTTCTCTTCATTTTAAAAATTTGTTCATCTAATGCCTCTATGCTTATGATAGTTATTCAACAACTGTTGATAACACCATGTGAATAAAATTAAACTGTGTTTTTACTGTAGTAATATTTTATTTATTTTGCCCCCCACCCCCCCAAAGTTTTGCTATAAAAACTGCAAAAACACCTTTTGCCATGTCCCTTACATTCCCAACGTATTAAACGATGTGGTTTATAAAGTTTATTGATATCCCTATTGCAACACGCGAAGTATCAGATATTGACGATCGATTCACTCGTATGCAACTACATTCAAATTGTATGGTACTTAACAAATGTTTTTAATTTGGTCTATTAATTGAATTTGTGTTTGCTTTACAAATAAACACACACACGCACGGGCCATTCACAATACAATTACCTCCAATGGTGCGTGTTTTAACATGTGTTAGGTTTCTTATCTAAGCTACTTTACTAAACAATCATTATGACGGATTTCCTAAAGATTTTTATATAAATCATGCCTTTTATTAACTATAAAATTCTATTGTTATGTTTTATTGAACTTTCTTTTTGCTCTATTTATTTCTTTTTTTTTCTTACTGTACAATTTGTTTAATCTTGCGTATCTGTGCTGAAAATGAATAGTTTATTTAGAATTTTTTGCGAAGAGTATAGCCCGTTTCCTCCATGATATTATTATTTACTTCAGTTTTACTTGTTGTAGTTTGGTAAACAGAAAACCTCGCTCCATCCATTTTAAAAAATGCAACATTTTACTGAACTTCTTGTTCTAAAAAAAATTGTCTATCCAATAAAAAATTTGGGTCCGTGATGAAGACAACAGAAAACTATAAACTATTTGATACCAGGCTCGAGTTATTACTTACCTAAGTTAAGCGCTACCCTTGAGGTGAGAAGGGATCTTAAGGATATTAAAGGCATAGGTGTAGTTTTACAATTTCTTGGTTGTTTTTGTCTCAGACTTCTTTAACTCTTTTCTGCCAGAGTAAACAAAACAGGCATGTACACGGGTAAAAGGGATTAAGTTGATCAGTTGCATTCCCCCCACCCCTCTCTATCTCCTAAAAAAGTAGCTTTATGTTGACTGCAAAAAAAAAAAATTGTTGTATCAAAAATTTCCTTTCTACCAGAATTCTACTATATAGCGTACGTAATAGATTCTTTAAAATAATGCATAATAAACCTATAGGTAGCCTGATTTTCCTACGAAAGGACATATGGACACTAAATACAAGACGACACCTACGTAGACCAGAATGGGAGGATCTTATACTAAACTGGCCCATTCCATTCGAGTCAAGTTAAGTGTCGTCTTGTGTTTAGTGTAGCGCCGCACTTGAAGCTTACTCAATATGAGTATGAAACCGGCCCTAGGGCTAGTTTACATATACTCCATTCACGGTAGGAATTACTCTCTAAAAGGTCTTTTTTCCTACCAATATCATACTATATAATAGATTTCTGGTAAGGAAAAAGGCCTTTCAGAAAACAATTCCTACGCAGAACAGACTTTAGGTCGAGTGCGAAGGCAAGCTACTGGAACAATTAACTGGATCGATCTAGTTAGAAGGCAGTAGTCTTTTCAAGTGTTTGTCCACACGGGTTCAGTGCTTGATTTAGCATTTGTTGTTAGCAGTAGTAAAATGAATAATCACTTATTGAAAACGGTAATTAAAACTACGTCTGAATTATTGTACGCTCAGATTTTGGCGATACTTGAAGAGGAAGTGAGTAAGGAAAAGAGGATGTGGGTCAGGAAATGAATGTCAAGAACAAGTACGCGCTGAGTTTCTGCTTTGCTTTTTAAAGAACTTGCTTTGGAGGATCCCCAAGAATATAGAATGTGATTGAGAATGTTGCCAGCCAATTTCGATAACTTGCTAGGTTTAATTACTCCTTTAATTCAGCGCTCAAACAGCTTTATGAGAGATGCTATGCCAGCAAGAATAAAATAGGGGGTAGCTTTGTCATAATTAGCTACAGGAAACAACTATAGATGTTAAAGTCATATGTTTCATGTATCGAAATCCGCAATTTCAAAATTTCTGCCGGAAGTTCAAGCATAATGTATCATGAGTTAATTAAAAAATTGGCCACAGCATTGGACAATGCGTCTGCCATTATATCGTGATGCAGTTCTGTTACTTAAGCTGAGCGTGTTGCATTGTGAGAAGTATCGCAAAAAACTGGCGACATAGACGAATATCTGAAACTGATTGCGAAGTGAATGAACTTATTGAGGACAAGTCTTTAATTCTGCCTTTAGTTAAAACTGATTGAATTTGCTCTTGGGCCAAAATTGACTCTTTTGTAGAGAGAGTATTTTTAGTTGCATTGCAACATGTTCCCCAAAAATGTCAAATTCACATTCTTTGTCAGGTTGATTGATTGCTTCGTTTAGCTGCTTCAGTTCTCTGACTGCTGCAGTGACATCATTTAACCTAGACCTTTTCAATTTCGGAGTACGAGCTGATTTTTTTGGAACAATTTCCCAGGGTGCTATGGTGCAATAGACGGAGAGCATGTGCTAATACAAGCACCACCTAACTCTGGCAGCATGTTTTACAACTATAAAGGATCAAACAGTATAATTATTTTGGCTATAGTTGATCATAACTACTGTTTTAGGTACAGTGACATTGGATCTAATGGAATGGTTTCTGATGGCGATGTTTTTCAAAATTGCTCAATATTTACTGCTTTGGAAAACAATCTGCTACCTAATGAAGGATATATTGTAGGGGACGATGCATTCCCATTGAAAACATATTTGATGAAGCCCTATCCTCGTAATGTGTTAACTATGGAAGAAAACATTTTTAACTACAGACTTTCAAGAGCTAGACGACGTATTGAGGCATTTTGGTCAGCAGAATCCGTGTATTTGAGAAACCCATTGCTTGTGGGGGTTATTACAGTGGACAAACTAATTCAGACAGCATGTGTGTTACAAAACTGGTTAAGGTATACCTCAGTTAGCACCTACCTACCACGAGGTTCTGTTGATGAAGAGGACGATGTTAGAGGTGAGATAATTCAGGGGAATTGGAGGTTGGAAACTCTTGACTTTGTTATGTACATCGTAATGGAGGTAACCATTCTCCGAGACAAGCAAAAGGAAGTTAAAGATAAATACAATAATTATTTTGCAAATGAGGGTGAAGTACCTTGGAAAAATAGAATGATTTATTAATTTTCTTGTCATGAGAATAAAATTTCAAGCTTAGGTAGTAAAAAATATTAGTTTGTAAATTATATTGACACAATAGAATGAAATAACCTACAGTTTAACGTGGAATCCGAACCACGGTGGAGGCCTGGCATTCCTCACATTCACAAGTTGTGATTAACACATATCTTGTCAGAGTTGAAGGAAGGGTGTGGCAATTAGATAAATCTGTGCCAGGACCGAGGATTGAACCCTGGACCCTCAGCACAGAGGTCAGACACCTTACCCCTAGACCACCAGGTCACCCATGATTTATAAATAAATAATAACAAATATGCTATTCGAATAAGTTTTTTTAATATATCAATAAACTACTAGCTATAGACCAAACAGCACAAACCATCCAAGTACCCCACTCTCTCAACTACTGGACTGTAAAGCATGCTACGTGTTCACAAAGGTCGAGTAGATGTTCTACAGTAGCCCCATGGCTTCTTTGGTGCTGAATGACAGCTCACAGCTGACAGCTGACAGCTGACGGCTTTGAAAAGCTACCAGACCAAATTATGTATCCCTACGCCGAACCATATGATCTGCAAAAAAACATGTGTTTAGCAGCTGTCACTTCTGACAGTCAACATTTAGGTATACTGTTGACTGTCAGTCAGCACCAAAGAAGCCATGGGGCTACTGTAGTGAACATTCCAGTAAGAAGTTTAGGGGTGGGGGAAGGCAAGTGAACTAGTAAATAGAAATACTTTATATTCACTTGACTCGCCTACCTGCGCTAAAAGCTAGTACTCGCTTTGCTACTGGAATAGATAAAACTGTTGTTTACACGAGTTTGGCTACTGGCGTTTACAGGATGTCCAACCAAACTGTATTTTAAAATTCCCTGACTTTTCCAGGTTTTCCAGAGCCAATTTACAACTTTTCCAGTCACTATATTATTAACATTATTGAATTAATATGTCAACTTAATGTAATAATTTTTAGAAACATACATATTTTGAAATGGTAAAACTCTATGGAGGGGTTAAAGGATGTCAGCCTTAAGCAATTGGTAGTTGGGTCGTGAGTTCGATCATATTGATACATTAAAAGATCGCCTTACACGGGCAAACTTTGGGTAAAGACACGATAGAGGGGTGGAAAACATTAGATGAAAATCCCATGTTGACTTTGAGAATTGAGATTAGTATATTCAAGATGGACAACTTTACTAAAATAAATTCGAAGTGAAGAGAAAAATGTTTTTTGACAGTTTATTATTTATTTATTTATTATTTAGCACCGCGTCTTACTAACCGTTCGGGTTATACGCTTAAGTATTAATTACGCTAATGGATTAGCAATTAGGAAGGTTGAATTTAGAGGAAGTGAACCCGCATTTTCGTGGAGGGAGAGTGGAAAACTATTTAGGAAAAGCCACCGCCAGTTCACCCGACCGAGATTCGAACCTCGATCTCCCCGTCCTCGGCAGTCGAGCTCAACACGACTAGCGCGTTAGCCAAACTATGCCAACGCCACCGAGGCGGGTCTTTTTGACAGTTGTTATTGTGAATGAAAGTAGTTTAGGCCTAATATTTTAGTGACTATGTGAAAATTCCAGAAATTTTATAAAATTCCCCGACTTTTCCCTGACTAAGCAAATTCCCTGACTTTTCCCTGTTTTCCAGGTCGCTGGACACCCTGGTTTAGTTACTTACTCCAGTAGCTTGCCTCCACACTCGACCCATGTAGACCAGCCTTAAGTCTCGATAGCTACTTCGGACATCCCTATCAAATGGCGGGTTGCGTTGCAGGGAAATTTTCCTTCCTCTCTTTTATATCGCAGTTAACATACGTTATGGAGCGCGAGTTAAGACTATTTTCACATTCGAAAATTATCAAATGAAATGGCATGTATATTGTGTTTTCTATCTGTGCAAATATTTGAAACCAATGTCAATAATATTTTAATAATTTTGTATTATTATTATTATTATTATTATTATTATTATTGTTGTTATTATTATTAAACCCGTTTGAGACCGCCACTGCAGAAGTAGTATATAGTTTGATAAATTAGTACTGAACTATGTAAATTCATAATAAAATAGCTAGCG
>CABFWO010003613.1:0-26230 GCA_902155825.1 Timema genevievae
TATCTGTCACCATAACCTGGAGAAATATAAGAATCCTTCCCTCCACAAAGGATGTGACTAAGGATCCTCAACTATCTGTCATCATAGCCTGGAGAAATATAAGGACCCTTCACTCCACCAAGGATGTGACTAAGGATCCTCAACTATCTGTCACCATAACCTGGAGAATATAAGGGTCCTTCACTTCACCATGGATGTGATTAACGATCCTCCACTATCAGTCACCATAACCTGGAGAAATATAAGAATCCTTCCCTCCACAAAGGATGTGACTAAGGATCCTCAACTATCTGTCACCATAACCTGGAGAAATATAAGGACCCTTCACTTCACCAAGGATGTGACTAAGCATCCTTAACTATCTGTCACCATAACCTGGAGAAATATAAGAATCCTTCCCTCCACAAAGGATGTGACTAAGGATCCTCAACTATCTGTTATCATAACCTGGAGAAATATAAGGACCCTTCACTCCACCAAGGATGTGACTAAGGATCCTCAACTATCTGTCACCATAAGGATCCTTCACTCCTCAAAAGATATGACTAAGGATCCTTAACCTTAACTCATCATAACCTGGAGAAAAATAAGGATCCTTCACTCCACCAAGGATCTGACTAAGGATCCTCAACTATCTGTCACCATAACCTGGAGAAATATAAGGGTCCTTCACTCCACAAAGGATATGACTAAGGATCCTTAACCTTAGTTCATCATAACCTGGAGCAAAATAAGGATCCTTCACTCCACCAAGGATGTGACTAGAAATATTCATCATCACGCGTTATAGCCTAGAGTAATATAAGGACCCTTCACTCCACCAAGGATGTGACTAAAGATATTCACCATCACGCGTTATAGCCTTGAGTAATATAAGGATCCTTCATTCCACCAAATATGTGATTAAGGATCCTCAACCATCACTCATTAGAACCTAGATCAAGATAAGGATCCTCCATTCCACGAAGGATTTTTTCAGGTATAACACAACCTCCAATGGTTGGTGGATGTTACGTCGAGGTGGGATCGAACAAAACCTATTAATATACAATCAAGAAAATAGCGTTATCTCATGCTCCTATTTAGTAAGCTATTAGCAAGAGCCTATTGTGTATTTTCTTAATATGCGCACAACATGTTGATTGCTACTGTACCGTGTATGGATGGCGTGTCGAACTCTAGAGGTTAGTGGATATTTGTAAACTAGTCAAACATGCGCTCCTCGTTAGACAAACCAAGATGGCAATTTTCAAGCGCAGAAAAGAAGACTTCCGTCAGATGGCCCACATTCCCATGGCAATAAAAACAATTGGTAGAATGTTCACCGTACCCCTTCCCCCACCAAACGAACCCTAATCCCTTGTAAAGCATTATATATATTAGGAGGCAAATGACAGCAAAACATGCACTTCTATGAGACCAGCCTACACTGGGCCTTCTCTGATTCCTGATTCCCTGCTAATAACTAGCAATACCTCTTAACATACACTGGGTCTTATCTAATTACTGATATCCTGGTAGCAACTAGTAATAGGCCTACCTCTTAACATACACTGGGACTTATCTGATTCCTGATTCCCTGCTAATAACTAGCAATACCTCTTAACATATACTGGGTATTATCTGATTCCTGATAACCTGGTAGCAACTAGTAATAGGTCTACCTCTTAACATACACTGGGTCTTATCTGACTCCTGATATCCTGATAGCAACTAGTAATAGACCTACCTCTTAACATACATTGGGTCTTGTCTGATTCCTGATACCCTGGTAGCAACTAGTAATAGGCCTACCTCTTAACATACACTGGGACTTATCTGATTCATGATATCCTGGTAGCAACTAGTAATAGGTCTACCTCTCAGCATACACTGGGACTTATCTGATTCCTGATATCTTGGTAGCAACTAGTAATAGGTCTACCTCTCAGCATACACTGGGACTTATCTGATTCCTGATATCTTGGTAGCAACTAGTAATAGGCCTACCTCTTAACATACACTGGGACTTATCTGATTCCTGATATCTTGGTAGCAACTAGTAATAGACCTACTTCTTAACATACACTGGGACTTATCTGATTCCTGATATCTTGGTAATCCCATCTGTTTTCTTGGTCTACCTTTATACCTTTTCTGCTGGTATTCTAGTAGCAGCACATGTAATGTTGACGTAGATTGATACCTCCTTTGGTTCCTGTTATGTTGGTTGGTAGCAACGCAAGTACTTCATGGCTGCCTGCTCAGGTAGTACAGCTAGAAGGGTCGATTACTCCTCAATGTGGGATCTAAACTCGTCTATTAATAGAGCTTTTTTTTAAGTGGGTCTAAATATTAGGATTTTCTCAAGTACTTCTCCTGAGAGGTAGTCAGACTCGCTCTCTCTTCTTCTTGTCACATAGCGCACACCACGGGAGGATTAGTGCTAGCGTAACACGGCCTGTTAGACTTGTGGCCAACTTGCAGGGGTAGGAATTATGAGCTGTCTTCAGTCCAAGAGAAAGAGGGGTGGGCAATTTAATAGTTAATTGCTCTTTTACTAACTTGTTTCCTTAAAATGTAATTTGTGCGATGATCGTGGGGTGGGGTAGTCGACGCAGGGGTAGCTCAAGTTGGCTCGGTGTAAAACAAGTTTAAGAAAGATGAGTTATAGCATCTGACGCGTCGTCGGAGAACGTCGACTTCTAAATTAAACATTTTAAAGTAAAAAATAAATACAACAGTAACTTTTACAAACGTAGATTTGAATTTTAGTTTGTGTAAAATACATGCCACGTAAAAATAGTCTAATATCGGTTCTAATTGGAGAAAAGAGGTCAGATTTAAAAAAAAAAACTGGTCCCTCAGTCTAGTTTATAGATGAGTTATCGTAAATTAGGGTGACCTGGTGGTCTAGGGGTAAGGTGTCAGACTTCTGTGCTGAGGGTCCGGGGTTCAATCCTCGGTCCCGGCACAGATTTATCTGATTGCCAAACCCTTCCTTCACCTCTAACAAGACGTGTATTAATCACAACTTGTGAATGTGAGGAATGCCAGGCCTCCACCGTGGTTCGGATCCCACGCTAAACTGTAAATCCTCCATTTCATCTCACAATCACCCGACCATTACACATTAACGTAAGTGCATACAACCTGAATGGGTAGTAATACGCGGTGCTAATAATAATAATAATAATAATAATAATAATAATAATAATAGTTATCATCAACTTGCACAATTCATATATTGGTACACTAATTAGCAATCTTTATGTGGTCTAGAGGTCAGAGTCCCTGGCTACATATCCAGAGTCCCTGGTTCAATACTCTCTCTTGTCTAGAGGTCAGAGTCCCTGGTTCAATACTCTCTCTTGTCTAGAGGTCAGAGTCCCTGGCTACAGATCCAGAGTCCCTGGTTCAATACTCTCTCTTGTCTAGTGGTCAGAGTCCCTGGTTCAATACTCTCTCTTGTCTAGTGGTCAGAGTCCCAGGTTCAATACTCTCTCTTGTCTAGTGGTCAGAGTCCCTGGTTCAATACTCTCTCTTGTCTAGTGGTTAGAGTCCCTGGCTACAGATCCAGAGGTCCCTGGTTCAATACTCTCTCTTGTCTAGAGGTCAGAGTCCCTGGTTCAATACTCTCTCTTGTCTAGTAGTCAGAGTTCCTGGTTCAATACTATCTCTTGTCTAGTGGTCAGAGTCCCTGGTTCAATACTCTCTCTTGTCTAGTGGTCAGAGTCCCTGGTTCAATACTCTCTCTTGTATAGTGGTCAGAGTCCCCGGCTACAGATCCAGAGGGCCCGGTTCGATTCCCGGCGCTTACAGATTATCTGTGAATCAGTGGGTCTGTAATGGGTTCTACTCAGCCTCATGAGGACAAATGAAGAGTTACTTGAATAAAGAGGTAACTGCTCTGGTCTAGATAACCGAGATTAAAGGCCGGAGGGCTTATTGTGCTGACCACATGACACCATCTATCCATAAATGTGGGCACTATCATCGCCAACGTCGGTGGCCACTCGGTCGTTGTAGCTCGCTTGAGGGCTCATTTCAAGGAGTGTTTTATGTGCTCCTGTATCTTGCTATCAGGGATGGATGACAGGGATTGATATCACTGGATAACAGGGAAGATGATATCACTGGATGACAGGGAAGTTGATATTACTGGATGACAGGGCAGTTGATATCACTGGATGACAGGGAAATTGATATCACTGGATGACACGGATCGAAATCATTGGGTGACAGGGAAGATGATATCACTGGATGACAAAGAAGTTGATATAACTGGATGAAAGGAATTAAAATCACTGGATAACAGAGAAGATGATATCACTGGATGACAAGAAAGATGATATCACTGGATGACAAAGAAGTTGATATTACTGGATGAAAGGAATTGAAATCACTAGATGTCAGGGAAATTAATATCACTGGATGACAGGGAAGATTATATTACTGGATGACAGGGAAGTTGATATTACTGGATGACAGGGAAGATGATATTACTAGATGACAGGGATTAATATCACTGGATAACAGGGGAGATGATATCACTGGATGACAGGGAAGATTATGTTACTGGATAACAGGGAAGATGATATCACTGGGTGACAGGGGAGATTATATTACTGGATGACAGGGAAGTTGATATTACTGGATGACAGGGAAGATGATATTACTAGGTGACAGGGATTAATATCACTGGATAACAGGGAAGATGATATCACTGGATGACAGGGAAGATTATATTACTGGATAACAGGGAAGATGATATCACTGGGTGACAGGGGAGATTATATTACTGGATGACAGGGAAGATGATATTACTGGATGACAGGAAAGTTGATATTACTGGATGAAAGGAATTGAAATCACTGGATGACAGGAAAGATGATACCACTGGATGGCAGGGAAGTTGATATAACTGCATGAAAGGAATTAAAATCACTGGATAACATAGAAGATGATATCACTGGATGACAAGAAAGATGGTATCACTGGATGACAAGGAAGTTGATATTATTGGATGAAATTAATTGAAATCACTGGATGACAGGGAAGTTAATATCACTGGATGACAGGGAAGTTAATATCACTGGATGACAGGGAAGTTGATATCACTGGATGACAGGGAAGATTATATTACTGGATGACAGGGATTGAAATCATTGGATGACAAGGAAGAGGATATCACTGGATGACAAGGAAGTTGATATTACTGGATGACAGGGAAGTTGATATTAAGCTACTGGATGACAGGGCAGTTGATATCACTGGATGACAAGGAAGATTTTATTACTGGATGACAGGGATTGAAATCATTGGATGACTAGGAAGTGTATATCACTAGATGACAGGGATGTTGATATCACTGGATGACAGGGAAGTTGATATCACTGGATGACAGGAAGTTAATACTACTGGATGACAGGGAAGTTGATATTACTGGATGACAGGGCAGTTGATATCACTGGATGAAAGGGAAGTTGATATCACTGGATAGCAGGGAAGTTGATATCTCTGGATGACAGTAAGTTAATATTACTGGATGACAGGGCAGTTAATATCACTGGATGACAGGGATTGAAATCATTGGATGACAGGGAAGATGATATCACTGGATGACAGGGATTGATATAAAGGGGAAGGCCGGGTAAAGTAAATAATCTTATTTGTTGGAATTGGTGCAAGTAAATCTAAGGAAGTAGACAATGTCCTTGTAGCTGGTGGTTTATTGATCTCTTGTAATGTGTAACAAGAACTATTACAGGAGCAAGTATACAATGTCCTTGTAGCTGGTGGTTTATTGATCTCTTGTAATGTGTAACAAGAACTATTACAGGAGCAAGTAGACAATGTCCTTGTTGCTGGTGGTTTATTGATCTCTTGTAATGTCTGTTGTAACAAGAACTATTACAGGAGCAAGTAGACAATGTCCTTGTTGCTGGTGGTTTATTGATCTCTTGTAATGTTTGTTGTAACACATGAACAACACTAAGGGGGAGGGCTCGCTCTGTAATCCACTTCAACACAACCTCTCAACCAATGAGAGGCCTCTTCAGTTCCCCCAATCAATAGCCCTCTCCAGCGCTGAGCACCAGCTCGCTATTGGTCGAGTCCTCGTGGCGCTCCGCCCCTACTAGAGGATTGGTCACCACCCGTGACCCCTGCTTGTAGCGCCTCTTGAGTTGGAGTGCTCGTGTGTTGGTCCTGAGACGTGGAGTGCCCGTGGAGTGCTGACGAGTGGTTCTCGAGTGGGGACTTCAAGTTTCGAGGACTCGGGGTTCGAGGTCGGGGCGCGGGATAAACAAATAGGAACAATTTGGTGTTCAAGTGCATCAACCGTTGACTGGTTGACAATGTAACAGCATCATTGAATCAACAGCTATCTAGATAACTTCAGTGCTTCAAACATAGCTAGTTGACATCACTATATTAACAACTATCTAAATAACTTCAGTGCATCAACCATAGTTAGTTGACATCACTATATCAACAGCTATCTAGATAACTTCAGTGCATCAATCATAGCTAGTTGACATTACTATATCAACAACCATCTATATAACTTCAGTGCATCAACCATAGTTAGTTGACATCACTATATCAACAGCTATCTAGATAACTTCAGTGCATCAACCATAGTTAGTTGACATCACTATATCAACAACTATCTAAATAACTTCAGTGCATCAACCATAGCTAGTTGACATCACTATATCAACAACCATCTAGATAACTTCAGTGCATCAATTATAGCTAGTTGACATAACTATATCAACAGCTATCTAGAGAACTTCATAGTATCAACTGTCTTCTAGTTTATTTAATCTAATCAACAGCCATGTAGTGGACAGCGGTAAATGAACTGTCAATTATTTGACAGTTGACAGCCCTAACACGCGAACTAGGCCAGCCAAAGGAATCTAAATAAACAAAGTTGGTGGTCTACAGTTGACAGTTGGTAGTTGACAATTGGCAGCTGTTGTGAAATGGGTGTAAGTGGGCCTAGTGGCTGAGTGGTCGGGAAACTCTATCAGCGAGCTGGAAACTCTAGACCTGCCAGCCTGAAACAAAACAAAAAGAGGCAGTTGGCAGTTGACAGTTGGCAGTTGACATGCCTTGACAGTCCGACGTGGCGAACCCCAAGAGTGGTCGCAGTGGGGCCCCGGTCCCTCGGATGGTGGGGCCCCCTCTGTTGGCCTGGTACCCCTGGGGCCCTGCTTTGCTCCCCGCAGCCTGGTGTACCCCAGCAGCCCTACGTTCTGCTTTGCCCGGGTAATTATCACATTGACATGTGTGTCTAACTGCCATCATGTGTGCATGTCTAACTGCCAGCATGTATGTCTCACTGCAAGCATGTGTGTCTAACTGCCATCATGTGTGTCTCACTGTCAGCATGTGTGTCTCACTGTCAGCATGTGTGTCTCACTGTCAGCATGTGTGTCTCACTGCCATTATGTGTGTCTGACTGCCAGCATGTGTGTCTAGCTGCAAGCATGTGTGTCTCACTGTCAGTATGTGTGTCTCACTGTCAGCATGTGTGTCTCACTGTCAGAATGTGTGTCTCACTGTCAGCATGTATGTCTCACTGCAAGCATGTGTGTCTCACTGTCAGCATGTGTGTCTCACTGCCATCATGTGTGTCTCACTGCCAGCATGTGTGTCTCACTGTCAGCACGTGTGTCTCACTGCCATCATGTGTGTCTAACTGCCATCATGTGTGTCTAACTGCCATCATGTGTGTCTAACTGCGAGCATGTGTGTCTGACTCCTAGCATGTGTGTCTAACTGCCCGCCACATTTTGTATCACCTCTAATCCTGTCCTAATCTCCCAGCTTGTACCTGCTGTGTTCTCTATAAGCTTGTCCTAATATCCCAGCTTGTAACTGCTGTGTTCTCTCTAGTCCTGTCCTAATCTCCCAGCTTGTAACTGCTGTGTTCTCTCTAGTCCTGTCCTAATCTCCCAGCTTGTAACTGCTGTGTTCTCTCTAGTCCTGTCCTAATATCCCAGCTTGTAACTGCTGTGTTTTCTCTAGTCCTGTCCTAATATCCCAGCTTGTAACTGCTGTGTTCTCTCTAGTCCTGTCCTAATCTCCCAGCTTGTACCTGCTGTGTTCTCTATAAGCTTGTCCTAATCTCCCAGCTTGTAACTGCTGTGTTCTCTCTAAGTCCTGTCCTAATCTCCCAGCTTGTAACTGCTGTGTTCTCTCTAGTCCTGTTCTAATCTTACCGGTTGTTGTTCCTAATCACATGTTGATGGATTGTTGAGAGAACATGATTGTGAAACCAGCTCATTTGTTGGTTGATTAGATAATGTAGTCACGTGTCTTGGTTGTTATCACTGACCTCGCTACTGCTAGAGTTGACCATGAACACGGCAGGATCTGATTGGAGAAGACATCTTGGACACAGGACACTGCATTCTGGGAAATATAACCCGTGGGAACCAACACAAACTAGACTATTATTAGTCTGCGGCATTAGTTAATATGAAGATGGAACATGGCCTCATAACAAACTACAAATAACTTTTAAAGGAAGACGATATTTTCAAATAGTTGCAAGGGAAGCATTTCTTCAAATAGTTTCTAGATGAATTGACCCGTTTCGGTGGCCATGTGGTCTAACGCGCTACTCTCGCAGACTAGACTGCCGATGACGGGGAGATCTAGGTTCGAATCTTTGTCGGGTGTAATAGGGCTGTTTTTTCCTAAATTGTTCTACAATATCCCTCCACGCAAATTCGGGTACACTTCCTTTAAATATAAGCTAACATTCCTAATCCCTAAAACCATTAGCGTGATTAGTACATAAGCGTACAACCCAAACGGGTAGTAAGACGCGGTGCTAAAAAAAACTTCTAGAGGAATTAAATTTTCAAATAACTTATCTTCGAGGCGAAGACCACTCCATGAATAGCTTATGAGGACATCCAAATTTCAAATAAAATATTAGCTTGTAAAGAAATCTTCATCAACAAAATTAGGACCTATGTTTAGATATGGATCCCTTCAAACTAATTTCTGGGGCACACAATTTTCAAAAATTTAACGGGGGAGGTTCATCAGATTTACCTTTGGTTTGGGGGACCAGTTCCCTAATAAAATAAATATGTTTTGGTACTTTCCCGCCCCCCCTGTTCCTCCGCCACTGTCCATCAAGTTGGTCCACCTGTTACGTCAAGGTGTGTTGGGTGTGTAAGCCTACTACTACAAGAGGGACGAACCCATGACCTCACCTTCAGTAGTTTATTGTATGGCCGTCTGAGAGTTCGGAGAGACATTGACTGTAGCCTACTCAGGGGGGACAACCAAACAAAGCAACTCATTGGGCTGCACGGGAATGTCGACAGCTTTTGGTCATTTTAAAACTAGAACCAATTGTGGCCTGGTTCTCCATTATCAACGTATTTTACTGTAGTGATCAGTTTTGTGTTGGTTACTGTAGTCCTCATTACTGTACTATCAATACCTGCAAGACCAGCCTAGTCTTCATGATCTTCAGTTCCTTGTGCTATAGGATCTTCAGTTCCTTGTGCTATATAATATTCAGTTCGTTGTGCTATATAATATTCAGTTCGTTGTGCTATAGAATATTCAGTTTGTTATGTTATATAATCTTCCATTCATTGTGCTTGTAGGGCATTAGACACGACCTGACTGGTCTATAGTATCTACTATAACAATATAATGGTTAGACACGGCATGACTGGTTTATATAGTATCTACTATAACAATATAATGGTTAGACATGGCCTGTTTGGTCTATATAGTATCTACTATAACAATATAATAGTTAGACATGGATTGACTGGTCTATATAGTATCTACTATAACAATATAATAGTTAGACATGGATTGACTGGTCTATATAGTATCTACTATAACAATATAATGGTTAGACACGGCCTGACTGGTCTATATAGTATCTACTATAACAATATAATGGTTAGACACGGCCTGACTGGTCTATATAGTATCTACTGTAACAATATAATGGTTAGACATGACCTTACTGGTCTATATGGTATCTACTATATCAATATAATGGTTAGACATGGCCTGACTGGTCTATATAGTATCTACTATAACAATATAATGGTTAGACACGGCCTGACTGGTATATATAGTATCTACTATAACAATATAATGGTTATACATGACCTGACTGGTCTATATAGTATCTACTGTAACAATATAATGGTTAGACATGGCATGACTGGTCTATATAGTATCTACTGTAACAATATAATGGTTATACATGACCTGACTGGTCTATATAGTATCTACTATAACAATATAATGGTTATACATGGCCTGTTTGGTCTATATAGTATCTACTGCTACAATATAATGGTTATACATGGCCTGACTGGTATATATAGTATCTACTGTAACAATATAATGGTTAGACATGACCTGACTGGTCTATATGGTATCTACTATAACAATATAATGGTTAGACACGGCCTGACTGTGATTCTCTACCAATGAAATGTTTGATTTATTTGAACTATTATAGATGTAATCTTCTTTAGTGAACTAATATGAAAGAATGTTTTCAAGAGATAATATGTCCAATTGAAGCCTTGTCGAGTCCGCGCTGTTATCGTTGTATCGTTATCTGGTCATAGGTTTAAAATAATCACCCGGCTCGTAACAATCAAATCTCAGATGTAATCTGTGCAGCTGTTATCTGGGTACCAGCACTCCACATGGAGAATGGTGGACGTTTCAAGTCGCAATCACGCAATCACAAGTGCTTCAAAGTATTTTATTAATGGTTTCACCGTTTTCATTGGTTTGATACGAACATGTTTTATTCTGAGTGTTATTTGAATGATACAATGTAAGTAACAGAAGACTGTTTGCGATTTTGACGACTTTAGAAACAAAAGGAAAAAAACACTTTGCCCGGTTTCTTGTTTTGCTCGCCATTAAAGTCTCTAAATCAATCAATATTTTAGCAAAATTAAAACTTTACTTGTTAGATAAACCATGGGTGAGGTCTCTTGCAGCTCTATTGGACATTATCTAGTGTCATCCCAGTATCTGAGGTGTTAGAGATGTCTATTACAAGTATATTGGACATTATCTAGTGTCATCCCAGTATCTGAGGTTTTATAGATGTCTATTAGGCCTACATCTCTATTGGACATAACTTCCATCGTGACAGTACGATACTTAGCACACGTTGCTGTGTCTTATATTGTTACAATGAAAGATGAGGTTTGTTATATTCCATCCATGGAAGATGCTATTTGTTATATTCCAGCCATGGGAGATGCTATTTGTTATATTCCAGCCAAGGAAGATGATGTTTGTTATATTCCAGCCATGGGAGATGCTATTTGTTATATTCCAGCCAAGGAAGATGATGTTTGTTATATTCCAGCCATGGGAGATGCTATTTGTTATATTCCAGCCATGGAAGATGCTGTTTGTTATATTCCATCCATGGAAGATGCTATTTGTTATATTCCAGCCATGGGAGATGCTATGTGTTATATTCCATCCATGGAAGAATGCTATTTGTTATATTCCAGCCATGAGAGATGCTATTTGTTATATTCCAGCCAAGGAAGATGATGTTTGTTATATTCCATCCATGGAAGATGCTATTTTTTATATTCCAGCCATGGAAGATGCTGTTTGTTATATTCCATCCGTGGAAGATGCTATTTGTTATATTCCAGCCATGGAAGATGCTATTTGTTATATTCCAGCCATGGAAGATGCTGTTTGTTATATTCCATCCATGGAAGATGCTATTTGCTATATTCCAGCCATGGAGGATGCTATTTGTTATATTGCAGCCATGGAAGATCATCCAGAGAATTTTCCATTTTAAAACATGTTTTTTTTTTGTAAGAAAATACCCAACTATTTAAAATTAGCTCCAGTAAAACAATAACAATGATTATATTTTCCTTCTCACAATCACGTGTCGACAGCAGCGCCTGGTGGTTGAATTTATCACTAAATTCGTGAATGTTTTGTAGCAAAATACTATTATAATCAAAGCAAATACAAGGGTCCTTCTGTGTACAAGACAAGATATACAAGGGTCCTTCTGTGTACAAAACAAGAGATACAAGGGTCCTTCTGTGTACAAGACAAGAGATACAAGGGTCCTTCTGTGTACAAGACAAGATATACAAGGGTCCTTCTGTGTACAAGATAAGAGATACAAGGGTCCTTCTGTGTACAAGATAAGAGGTACAAGGTTCCTTCTGTGTACAAGACAAGATATACAAGGGTCCTTCTGTGTACAAGACAAGAGATACAAGGGTCCTTCTGTGTACAAGACAAGAGATACAAGGGTCCTTCTGTGTACAAGACTAGAGATACAAGGGTCCTTCTGTGTACAAGACAAGAGATACAAGGGTCCTTCTGTGTACAAGACTAGAGATACAAGGGTCCTTCTGTGTACAAGATAAGAGGTACAAGGGTCCTTCTGTGTACAATACAAGAGATACAAGGGTCCTTCTGTGTACAATACAAGAGATACAAGGGTCCTTCTGTGTACAAGACAAGAGATACAAGGGTCCTGAGCTGGTAACTCTCATTGGATATCAGTAGGGTATCAGGATGAGGAGAGTGTAATGTGAGAGAAGACAGGCCTAGTTTAATATCCGGTGTGTTGGGCGGGGCTGTCTACTTACATGGGGCAGAAACACGCAATACTTCCCATACAACAAAGGGCAGGTCCACAGTTTTGTATTGTTTGTTCTAGGTCACAGTAAAGGCAGGTTCACAGTGTCATATTGTTTGTTCTAGGTCACAGTAAAGGCAGGTCCACAGTGTCATATTGTTTGTTCTAGGTCACAGTAAAGGCAGGTTCACAGTGTTATATTGTTAGTTCTAGGTCACAGTAAAGGCAGGTTCACAGGTTCACAGTGTCATATTGTTTGTTCTAGGTCATAGTAAAGGCAGGTTCACAGTGTCATATTGTTTGTTCTAGATCACAGTAAAGGCAGGTTCAAAGTGTCTTATTGTTTGTTCTAGGTCACAGTAAAGGCAGGTCCATAGTGTCATATTGTTTGTACTAAGTCTCAGTAAAGGCAAGTTCACAGTGTCATATTGTTTGTTCTAGGTCACAGTAAAGGCAGGTTCACAGTGTCATATTGTTTGTTCTAGGTCACAGTAAAGGCAGGTTCATAGTGTCATATTGTTTGTTCTAGGTCACAGTAAAGGCAGGTTCACAGTTTCGTATTGTTTGTTCTAGGTCACAGTAAAGGCAGGTCTATAGTGTCATATTGTTTGTTCTAGGTCACAATAAAGGCAGGTTCACAGTGTCATATTGTTTGTTCATGGTCACAGTAAAGGCAGGTCCACAGTGTCATATTGTTTGTTCTAGGTCACAGTAAAGGCAGGTCCATAGTGTCATATTGTTTGTTCTAGGTCACAGTAAAGGCAGGTTCACAGTTTTGTATTGTTTGTTCAAGGTTACTGGACAGCATCAAGATGCCAGCGCGGTCCTCTGGCGGTTTCCACATCTGTGATATTCTGGACCTGAACGAGGCCTCCAAGGTGCACGGAGATGGGACAGCGCATGCTCACCACAGTAACGGTGAGTCAGGTTGTTACTTTATACACAACACAGTAACGGTGAGTCAGGTTGTTACTTTATACACAACACAGTAACGGTGAGTCAGGTTGTTACTTTATACACAGCACAGTAACGGTGAGTCAGGTTGTTACTTTATACACAACACAGTAACGGTGAGTCAGGTTGCTACTTTGTACACAACACAGTAACGGTGAGTCAGGTTTTTACTTTATACACAACACAGTAACGGTGAGTCAGGTTGTTACTTTATACACAGCACAGTAACGGTGAGTCAGATTGTTACTTTGTACACAACACAGTAACGGTGAGTCAGGTTGTTACTTTATACACAACACAGTAACGGTGAGTCAGGTTGTTACTTTATACCCAACACAGTAACGGTGAGTCAGGTTGTTACTTTATACACAACACAGTAACGGTGAGTCAGGTTGTTACTTTATACAACACATTAACGGTGAGTCAGATTGTTACTTTGTACACAACACAGTAACGGTGAGTCAGATTGTTACTTTATACCAACACAGTAACGGTGAGTCAGATTGTTACTTTATACCAACACAGTAACGGTGAGTCAGATTATTACTTTGTACACAACACAGTAACGGTGAGTCAGATTGTTACTTTATACTCAACACAGTAACGGTGAGTCAGATTGTTAATTTGTAACAAAATAACAGAGTCAGATTGTTACTTTGTACCCAACACAGTAACGGTGAGTCAGATTGTTAATTTGAAACAAAATAACAGAGTCAGATTGTTACTTTGTACCCAACACAGTAACGGTGAGTCAGATTGTTACTTTGTAACATAAGCCCAGCAACATTCTCTGAGCGAGCGTAAGGGAGCGAGTCGGATTCAGACGGAACTGAAGATTTGTAAAGTCCTCATATCTGTCCTGGATTAACCGAGCTGACGTGTACTGGACATGAACCTCTGACTATTATGAGGGAACTCCCGTGACGTCACCCCCTCGCACTTCCCTGGCTCTACGCGCCAAACCAACCAATCAGTGTAGCCACCAGTAGGCCCTTTTGTCGGAGCCACTGAAATACCGAGACACGTATTTTCACCAACCTCATCTCCCACATTAAAATATGTTCTAACATTTTTAAATGTATTTTACACAAACAAAGTAAAAAGAAATGGAATCGTTTCGTGAATTTGACCACTTTGCCTTTTATTTGCGAAAAATTGGTCAATAATGTTGATTTTTAACTATAATTAACGACCAAACAACTATACATATGTTTACTGTTATTAAGCATAAGACGTCATCGTTCTTTGCCATTTTTTGCCTGAAATTGCCAGTAAAAAATAGTACTAACTGCACTATTGCAATTTTTTGTTAGTAATATTCCTACAACCAATAATTCATATTCTGGATAATTTATTTACCTCAACTAAAAACCATTGCTAAAGAAGCAAAATATATGTTTTATCTGGCTTTTATGACTGTCATACCAGGACCAATTTAAGAATGATAAATGTAGCCGTATTTTATTTACCATTTTTTATTAGCAGGAAAAAAAATTTATTTACCTCTTTTTTTAATAGCGAAATTCGACTTTTTTATTTAGTGAAACTTAATAATTTTATTTACCACAAAAGCAAGGTCTTTAATAATAGTTGTTGATAGGGGGGGTGTGAAGGTCACTTTTTAAATGTAAAGTGTAGTCGAAGATAAGGTTCTTGTTGTTATCAAACAACACCACTTTCAAACCAATAAGTGCATCTTGGCAAAGCGTAAGGCTTAGAATTTACAGAAAAACCAACCGCGCTGTGTTATTATTATTATTACTATTATTATTATTTCATATTGACAAATCTGTGTTTATTTATTCTTACGTTAGAGATGTCATTTAATAACCAGTCGGTGTTGAAATACTGTTTAGTGGCTGTTATAAAAACTATTACATCATGTTGAAATATTTGAGGTATTTAAAATATGTTTATGATTATATCGAGGTTTTCTTCTGCCTTAGAAATATTTCCAAACTAATACAACAAAATCTCTTAATAAGCGGACAGAGAAATCGCTTAATAAGCGGATAACTTCGGGCATAAAAAAATGTCCGTTATTAAGAAGCGTCCGTTATTTGAAAAAAAAAACTGTTGCCGGGGCTTGCGTTTCGGAGTCAAGTTTTGTGAATCTTTGATCAAAACCTCGCGTTAACCGCGCGGGTATTCGCCGCGGGTCGAATTATTAGAATAGAAAAACAGGCGTGATAATCAAAAGTAATTAATATTACATCGCGTAAAAATCAATTAATATTGTGAATTTATCTTAAATCTGTTGACGGCCACTCTCACACTAACTACATGACGTGACGTGTATCCAGTGAAGTATTAGAAGCCAACCAATATAATAAATAGTAATTTAAATATATGATTTCGTTAATTGATCTAACACACTAGATAAAGAATTGGTGCAAGTGAATAATAAATAAGAATTTAAATAATATGAAGTTTTATTATTTTAACCAACAACTCAGCCACTATACGATCACTACAAAACTATAGATTGGACAATTCATTCCGTGTTGACCTCATTTCATTTGCGAAGCCATTACGGTCATCTACAATCTGGCCACGAAGGTGAGTGGGTCAGCTGAGGTCCGCGTAGCAGTCTGTGCTATGTTTTGTTTAGGTTGAAAAAAAATAGTCGGTAGTTTTATGCGTCACATCAAATTGTCTCTGATTCTTCAGTAGGATAAAAGTCTCGTAATTAGTATAGGCCTACAACTTTACAATATAAGCTTACTGTGGGCCTACTTTAACGTATTTACAAATTTAATATTTAGACGCTGCAAATCACCTCAATCAAATTTGTTGATTAATTTGTATGATTGACTTAGGTTAAGTTAAATCTGTAATTAATAGATTTAACCAGCCTCGGTGGCGTAGTTGGCTAACGCACTGGTTGTTGTTGAGCCAGACTGCTGAGGACGGGGGAGATCGAGGTTCGAATCTCGGTCGGGTGAACTGGAGGTGGTTTTTCCTGAATGGTTTTCCATTCTCCCTCCACATAAATGTGGGTTCACTTCCTCTAAATTCAACCTTCCCAATTCCTGACCCATTAGAGTAATTAGTATTTAAGAGTACAACCCGAACGGGTAGTAAGACTTGGTGCTAAGTTATTACTATTATTATTAATACATTTAGTTTATTTTTACTTTATCGTGACCTTTCAAAAAAAGGGAGGTATTGCGATTTTCAAAATAAATACCCAATTAATTTAATGATTTTGATGGTTGTCGACAAAAAAAAAAGCTGTTTTCACGCTGCCGTCTGTCTGTCTCTCTGTCTTATCTCGGTCTAAAGCCGGACCAGGCTAAAACTTGGTATATAGGGGTTTTAATAATATTCCCCCCGAAGAGTTTTTGGAATTGGCATCTAACTTTAAAATTAAGGGTAGTTTATTTTGGGGCGGAAAGAAAACAAATAGATTTAATCGAAATTAGCTCTAACGGTTTTAATTAATATTCGTACCTAGGCACGGTCTAATACTACAAACAGAACGGCGCGTCTCATTACCATGTAAAAAATATCATACGTGAAAGAACATGAGAAGATGTTACATCCTAACAAATTGTCTTCATTGGTCTATAGTTAGGGGGGAAACTTTCAAATTGTTATCAAACTATGCCCAGTTTTATTGCATTAGGTAAAATGAAACTACGACTCCTCCTTAAAAGCTCTAGTCGTGTGATGTTATATTCGACACGGTAGCAAGTATTACCATGCGTAGAGAGCACATTAAGTTGTTTTATAAGACGCTGGTAACTTCAACTAGGACTGCATGGATTTAATAATATTAGAATTTTAATCTGTAGTATGAGTCCGCCTTAGTAGTATAAGATAAGGTGACAGTCTTAGCTTCAATAGCCATTAAAACCGTGTCATTTTGTTGTTATTATTATTATTATTATTATTATTATTATTATTATTATTATTATTATATTCTTTTTGGAGTGCTCTAAACGTAATTTTCAATTTTCAGAATAAAAATATTTATAGCTTCTGTTTCTTTTACGGTTCTAATAGTGTTTCATTTGACCATATTCCGGCGCCCCCTAACGACGCGACGCTGGTCGAGACGTCCTACGTCAGAAACTACCTCAAATCTACCGCGCGTCGTTAAAATAATGGAATTATTTTTCACATTATTTTTATCACCGAGTCTTACTACCCGTTTGGGTTATAGGACTATACTCGTACGCTTGTGTACTAATTACGATAATGTGTTAGGGATGAGGAAGGTTGTAGTTTAGAGGAAGCGTACCAACATTTGCGTGGAGGGAGAGTGGAAATCCATTTAGTAAAATAACACCCTACTGAGATTCAAACCCCTATCTCCTCCTCATCATTAGACCAGTCTGTTGTGAGAGTGACGCCTTAGACCATGCAGCTATTTGTTTTATTAATAATATTATTATTTTAACCTTTATCCTCTGCTAATGAAGCATTTCTTGCTAATACGATTGGTCCAAAACAGTAAAATTCAACGAGTCCAATAAAATGATATTCGCTATTTTATATTTGTGTGGCTTGGTACGAAAACTTAGTTTGATGAATATTATTCTAATTATAACTTTTACAATACACATAAACTTAACTTTAAACCATCGTTTGGAAACTGTATTTTTGTAAATTGTTGGCAGAGAAAAATGACATAAAACCGACCCAAAAACTATAACCGTTTACTCTTTGAACTCAAGACCACGTGCAGCTGAAACCTAAATATCATACACTTCATAATTTTAGTAGCTTCATGTCCTAGTGCCTTTTCAATGACAGAGAAATAATAAGAGAATTCCCCTACATTTTGTCAGAAGAATATCAATCACAATTTCAATAACGGACTTTACATGGTTAATCCTAGTGTTCATGTGAATAGCAGACTTACCTCCATGTTCGTTTTCTTACTACAGTCTTAACATTTCTACTTGGATTTCAAGCTGAAATATCTCCTATAATAGTTCTCCTTGGAATTCAAGTTGACATCACACTCCAGCAACCACCATCACACTCCCAGCAATCACCATCACACTCCTAACAATCAGCATCACACTCCTAGCAATCAACATTATAGTCCTATCAATCGACATGACACTCCTAACAATCACCATCACACTCCAGCAATCAACATCACACTCCTATTAATCAACATCATAGTCCTATCAATCAACATGACACTCCCAGCAATCACCATCACACTTCTAACAATCAGCATCACACTCCAGCAACCACCATCACACTCCCAGCAATCACCATCACACTCCAGCAATCAACATCACACTCCTATTAATCAACATCATAGTCCTATCAATCAACATCACACTCCCAGCAATCACCATCACACTTCTAACAATCAGCATCACACTCCCAATAATCAACATCACACTCCTAACAATCACCATCCCACTCCTAACAATCACCATCACACTCCTAACAATCAGCATCACACTCCCAATAATCACCATCACACTCCTAACAATCAGCATCACACTCCAGCAATCACCATCACACTCCAGCAATCAACATCATGTTCCTAGCCATCAATCCTGCCAAATGAGTTCCCCCCCCCCCAGCCAATAAGATGTGTCCTTATAGCCAATAGCAGTGTTTAATGGGTGCTTTATAATCCCACGTCGCTCTGGAGCCGACTGGACTGATTCACACTCAGGAGGACATTAACCAGAGCTGTACAACCACTGTCAGTTGGAACAAGGACTGGACTGATTCACACTCATGTGGACATTAACCAGAGCTGTACAACCACTGTCAGTTGGAACAAGGACTGGACTGATTCATACTCATGTGGACATTAACCAGAGCTATACAACCACTGTCAGTTGTAAAAAGGACTGGCACTGGACTTAGGACTAACATGAACTGTCCCTTGCTGCCACCAATGTGTATATGTTTGTTCCAGTACCACAGGAACTGCCCCTTGCTGCCCCAATGCGTATATGTTTGTTCCAGTGCCACAGGAACTGTCCCTGGCCGCCACCAATGTGTGTATGTTTGTTTCAGTGCCACAAGAACAGTCCCTGGCCGCCACCAATGTGTGTATGTTTGTTCCAGTGCCACAGGAACTGTCCCTGGCCTCCACCAATGTGTGTATGTTTGTTCCAGTGCCACAAGAACTGTCCCTGGCCGCCAGCTACAGCGCCCATCATGGGATGCTGTTCCCCCCTCCGGGCCTCGTGACCGGGATCTCCCCGGACCATGCCCTGCTTGGACCGGCTCACCGGGCCCACTGGGGCCCTACCCCCGTCTCACCAACAGACTCATCGCAACCCCCTGGTGAGTCTGTGTGTATGCAAGGATCTGCTGTCCAGTTACAAGTGATGTCCCAGGTTAAGTCAATGGCGGGGAATCCTTATTTGTGAAAGGTAATGTTGGACAGTGACTGCGATACTGCTGTTGGACAGTGACTGCGATACTGCTGTTGGGTAGTGACTGCAATACTACTGTTGGACAGTGACTGCGATACCGCTGTTGGACAGTGACTGCGATACTGCTGTTGGACAGTGACTGCGATACTGCTGTTGGACAGTGACTGCAATACTGCTGTTGGTCAGTTACTGCAATACTGCTGTTGGGTAGTGACTGCAATACTACTGTTGGACAGTGACTGCAATACTGCTGTAGGGTAGTGACTGCAATACTACTGTTGGACAGTGACTGCAATTCTGCTGTTGGACAGTGACTGCAATACTGCTGTTGGGTAGTGACTGCAATACTGCTTTTGGAAAGTGACTGCGATACTGCTGTTGGGTAGTGACTGCAATACTGCTGTTGAAAAGTGACTGCGATACTGCTGTTGGACAGTGACTGCAATACTGCTGTTGGGTAGTGACTGCAATACTGCTGTTGGGTAGTGACTGCAATACTGCTTTTGGAAAGTGACTGCGATACTGCTGTTGGGTAGTGACTGCAATACTACTGTTGGACAGTTACTGCAATACTGCTGTTGGACAGTGACTGCGATACTGCTGTTGGACAGTGACTGCAATACTGCTGTTGGACAGTTACTGTGATACTGCTGTTAGACAGTGACGGTGATACTGCTGTTGGGTAGTGACTGCAATACTGCTGTTAGACAGTGACGGTGATACTGCTGTTGGACAGTGACTGCAATACTGCTGTTGGGTAGTGACTGTTGCTGCTGTTATAACATATCTATATTTACACTAATTGTTTTGTTAGCACCATTCAGTGGCGTGTATTGGCTATTAGAGAATTGGATCATTTCACCAGAAAATAGAAATGTAAGGGGGAATTTTGATTTGACTCGGGAAAGTTGGGGATTAAATAGCTTTATATCCGTGTGCCCCGTCCGTAGTTAGGGGGAGCCGAGACTTGCCCCCGACCCCAATAATCACCCCTCTATGTGCTTAGCGGCGGGGTGGGAGGGGGGTAGACTCATTACACGCAGTCCATCAATCCCAATTAGGATCCTCCCAGGGATGAACTGGCTTTATTAGATGAACATATTTCATGGAGAGAACTACCATAGAACTACTCGGCACTAGCTCTGAGCTAACATCTTCCCAGGGATGAGCATGTTTCATAGAGAGAACTACCATAGAACTACTCGGCACTAGCTCTGAGATAACATCTTCCCAGGGATGAGCATGTTTCATAGAGAGAACTACCACAGAACTACTCGGCACTAGCTCTGAGCTAACATCTTCCCAGAGATGAACATGTTTCATGGAGAGAACTACCACAGAACTACTCGGCACTAGCTCTGAGCTAAAATCTTAATATGTATTTATCAAAACACACTCAAACAACATGTATTCAACTAAACATTATTTTAAACTAAATATTTAAATGTTAACTTTTTCCAAAATACAAAATACTGAAATAAAAAATCAATACTAAATTTGATTCAAACTAAAACGTTCGAAATAAGGCTCTCAGTATCCGTGCGATGTAGCGTTGACTCAATCCAACTCACAGAGCTGGGTTCGAACCTTCAAACGTTACATGACTTGTTATTTCGTGTGAGTTACTAATAGCACCTGGACAAATGTGGTCAATATCGAGCGACGTGGTCATTGGCCAACAGTTGATGACGTCACCTCCAACAACCTCTGTGACACACATACGAGTGGAGCTTAACTTCATTTTATTACATGTGTTTTGTAACACCTTTTACAAAACACTAACACAACCAGTCCAGTGACTGTTTGGTACATCACTACAGTCCAATGACTGTTTGGTACATCACTACAGTCCAGTGACTGTTTGGTACATCACTACAGTCCAGTGACTGTTTGGTACATCACTACAGTCCAGTGACTTTCTGGTACATCACTACAGTCCAGTGACTGTCTGGTGCATCACTACAGTCCAGTGACTGTCTGGTACATCACTACAATCCAGTGACGGTCTGGTACATCACTACAGTCCAGTGACTGACTGGTACATCACTACAGTCCAGTGACTGTCTGGTACATCACTACAGTCCAATGACTGTTTGGTACATCACTACAGTCCAATGACTGTTTGGTACATCACTACAGTCCAGTGACTTTCTGGTACATCACTACAGTCCAGTGACGGTCTGGTACATCATTACAGTCCAGTGACTGTCTGGTACATCACTACAGTCCAGTGACTGTCTGGTACATCACTACAGTCCAGTGACGGTCTGGTACATCATTACAGTCCAGTGACTGTTTGGTACATCACTACAGTCCAGTGACTGTCTGGTACATCACTACAGTCCAGTGACTGTTTGGTACATCACTACAGTCCAGTGACTGTCTGGTACATCACTACAGTCCAATGACTGTTTGGTACATCACTACAGTCCAATGACTGTAGTCTGGTACATCACTACAGTCCAGTGACTGTCTGGTGCATCACTACAGTCCAGTGACTGTCTGGTACATCACTACAGTCCAGTGACTGTTTGGTACATCACTACAGTCCAGTGATTTCCAAACATTTCAGAACCTACCCAATGTTTTACTGTAGTTTTAATGGACATAAGAAAAGGGGGAGGGGAGTTTTGTTCAACTCTTTTTTCTATTGTTCTTTAGTTTATTGGTAAAATGTATATTATTCGCCTTGTTAAATGGTCCTTTTTTCTTCACTTTCCTATTTTTTTCATGATTTTATTTTCTCATATAACCAAAACATTTCCACCATTTCAAAAAAACTTTTTGCAACCCGCCAAAAAACGGCTCGTCACCCACAGTTTGGGAACCGATGGTCTAGGACAGGGGTTGACAACCCTTTCGGGCCCTGATCTACTTATAAACCTATCAAACGTTCCGAGATCATCCATTGTTCCTTCACTTTACTTTCGATTCTTTTGTTGGTCTATACATTATAAGTTGTTCAATCTTTGCTCAAATATTTGTGCCTTCACCTTTAGGACCTATAGTATAAATAAATGGTCCGGTGCAACGCAAAAACTTTCTCTCGCTTTTATATTAAAATAGTAATTTACTAAAAACTCGTAAGATTTTGTAATTATACTGATTTGAACCCCTCTCATATATGTAAAAATGTCATGAATGAAGTGTAATTTTCTTTAAAGCACTATGTGTAAATTATCCTTTTAAGTCTTCATCAATGGAGAATCACGCGCTTTTTAGAAATAATGTCGTAGGATTGTATCATTTAAACTTATTATTTTCTTTCAAAAATTAATTCCGTAGTTTTTACCAAAAAAGCAAGTGAAGCTAGCTCCCTCTACCCAATAGGAAGCTAGCCTTCACGACACCTGTCGCCAGGACGCTTTCGATTAGTTGGTCTTGACACTGGTCACGAGATGTCCAGGAGGCAAGGGGTACGGTCATATATAAGCTGTTTGTGCGTATGAACACATACAGTGCCACTAACTGAAATCCATAGAGTACACAGACAATGTTAGCGAGTAAATAATCTGCAGTTCAACGAATATGGTATAGTTTTACATATTATCTTCGTACCGAAGATAAAATCACTTTAATAATTCGTGTGCAGCATTAGAAGTTTTATTTATTTAATTAAATTATCTCACATAGTAAGTAATAATTCCGTATCGTGATGATTGGCCCTCGATCACGGGGCTATAAATACCAACTATCATAAAATAAACCGTATCTCAATAATTTGCGCCCAATCGCGGGCCAAACAAACAGAAACATAATAATTTGTGAAAGGAAATCCATACATTGTTGGAAAAACACTACAACAAAGACCATAAATGAAATATTACTAACTGTTACTTACCTATTCCATGGCATTAGAAGCTAGGAACACTGTTACAGAAAAAATTAGATAGGAGAAATATCTTTGTCCGCCGAAGAGCATAATTAAATTCATTTTCAAAGGCTTGAATTAAAATGTAGGCATATATATATTTGATTGTATCTCAGAGACTATTGGTTTTATAAAAATGTATTTCAAATAAAAGATTTGTATTTTTATAGTATACTACAACTTTGAAATGATAAGATATTTCGTATCTCAAATAGTTGCGGAGGAATGATGAAAATTTGAAAATTTCTCCTATGTAAAATACCCTCAAAATCATGTTTATGAGTAAATGAGTATTTCAATCTTATTTATAATAGTAAACAATGTTTAGATATAAAATTTAATCATAATCATTAGAGCGAATTTCGAGAAAATTGATTTTTTCTTTTTGCCTCTCAGTATACTACCTTTAAATTTAGGGTTAGTCATATAATTCCAAAAGCCCCTTGGGGGGACCCTATGAACACCCCAGATACCAAGTTTTAGCACAATCTGTAAAATAGTTCCAGCTCTAGCCCGACGTACAGACATACGGCAATGTGAAAACAACTTTTTGGGTTCAGGGTGTAGAGCTGGATGACAGTTCGAAAATCATATGTTTAGGTTTTGGGTTGCCAACACTTGTAAAGGATCACTCTTTTGTTATAAATGTTAAGTTTTTTAATTACATGCTATATTTTACATTTAAAATAATATAAACTTAAGTTTTCTCATACTATTTCATTACTTTTAATAATTTCTTTTTATCCAACTCGAAACAATATTTTAAACATAATTAAAAGTACTTATTCTCGGTTTTGGAATGTTATCTATACTGTGTAATATAGAGCATACATTAATACTTTTTAACACAGGTATCGCATTTACTTGGAAAAGAGAAAATACTTTTCACTTTTTTTATATGTAATAAATTAGTCTATGATTATTTTATTGTATTTCGAAATATTTAACCAAATAAAATATTTTATCCCCTGCGTGGGTTCATCACTGTAAAGAACTTGTTTCCGTCACGTTCAATCACATGGTTTAAATTCGTCGGTCTCCATTTTGAAACTATTTTCGTTAAAGCTTTTGTGAAAGTGCTGTGAATAAATTTTTTTTTCAAGTAGAATAAAACGATAAATAAGCTTTATGTCCGACTTCAAATTAATATATAATTAATATCGGTCTAAATTACTGAGGTTAACTATCACATTCATATATTACCATCTGTTTTCATTACTGTGATCCAAAGTGAGATGTCAGCTGTTGGCGTAGGGATACATTAGGGACTATGAGCTGTCGTTCAGGTAAACTAAGGTGGTAGCACAGGGGTTCGGGGAGGATTGCAGCAGGTACGTTTACCACTGATCGTTAAATAGTTCTTAATAACAGTGAGTCAGAGTCTGCTGATCCAATCGGCGCATATTCTGACAAGATGTTATGAACCATCCTTTCTTTCTCTGTGTCGCGGCTTTGTTCAATTTATCACAGAAATGTACCTAATATAACATTTTGAACGATTATTCATGTATTCACAATATAAATTATTATAATTTTTTTTTTACCGTCTACAATAGAAATTATATTTTTTTCTGTTTTTTTATTATGAAGAGATAAAAAGGGTACGTTGGTTAGGCAATTGCCCCAAAAGGGGTACGTTAGCTAGGCAAACACCCTAAAAGGGGTATGTGACTGGAGATAATTTGAGAAACCCTGATCACTCTCGTAATAGACTGGACTTCCGATGATGGGAAGATCAGGTTTCGAATACCAGTTGGGTCTACTGAGGGTGGGTTTTTTCTAAATGGTTTTCCCATTCTCCCTCCATGCAAATACGGGTAGGTTACCTCTAAAAATGCTTCCTTCCTCATCCCTACCTTATTAGCGTAAGTAAGTTTGATCATATGTGCATACAGCCTGAACAGGTAGTAAGACGCTGTTAGAAATAAAATCAATCCTGAGATCAAAATGAAGGCTGGACCAATCAAACCTTATCACATTTCTCTTAAGATTGGACATATCTGACTACTAGAATAATTCACCGAAACTCCCACAGAAGTATTTTTTTACAAACTTTCGCTTAAAACATTAAAATGGCTACCAAAACATTTTAAAAAGTTTATTATAACATTTTTGAATTACTAATACACGTACGTTTTAAAACAAAATAACATATTTTAGTGGCATTGTCTCCCACTAAGTCGCGAGTCAGTCTCCAGTTAGCCTAGTTAGTCTAGTAATTGACGAGCTAGCCTAGTTAGTCTAGTTGATCAGCGTCCCACGAGTGTCGAAGGTATTGGCTGTCTCCAGTTCAGAGGAGAGCTACTGTAACCACGCTGACGGAGTTAGTCCGTTCTTCCCGGGAGTGATCTTGATCCAGCTGCTGGGTTCACCGCACCAGGTCAGGGGGGTGGGAAAGGGAGG
>CABFWO010003613.1:29427-40677 GCA_902155825.1 Timema genevievae
TCTATCCACCCTCTGATGTACCCTCACGGCCAGGTCTGGTGGTAACGTCCTCCTAACACCCTCTATCCACCCTCTGATGTACCCTCACGGCCAGGTCTAGTGGTAACGTCCTCCTAACACCCTATCCACCCTCTGATGCACCCTCACGGCCAGGTCTGGTGGTAGCGTCCTTCAGTCCTTCTGGCACCCTCTATCCACCCTCTGATGCACCCTCACGGTCAGGTCTGGTGGTAACGTCCTCCTAACACCCTCTATCCACCCTTTGATGCACCCTCATAGTCAGGTCTGATGGTAGCGTCCTCCCAACTTCCCCAAACCCTCTATCCACCCTCCATCCACCTTCCAGTCCACCCTCACCACCAGGGACAAGGAGATAACAAGTGTTGTATTTATCGCACGGGAAAAAGCACTTATATGACTCGACGATAATATAATGTCCAGAACTGGTGTCGATAACGTGTCCTCCGAGATGAACCAAAGGACGAGTGGGTAGCGTGGTGTTCCCTGGATATCTACACATCACATCTTGCATCTGATGGCTTCTTTAAACTTCTATTTAAATATCGGGCGTGATAAGTTGTACATGCATTAACAAAGCTAGGAACTATGAATGATGGTAACAGAGATGAGTTGTATATCATGGTAACATAGATGAGTTGTATATTATGGTAACATAGATGAGTTGTATATTATGGTAACATAGATGAGTTGTATATGGTCATAATAATTGAATAAACTAGTAGATAATTTAATCACACAAAGTGATGAACCAAACCATTTGAACAGCCCATTCCCACAAACACAGTTCACAAACGAACCGAGTCTTCTTCCTTCGGTCACAGGTCCTTCCTTGCTGCTTCCTGGTACAATCCTGTTCCTGCTGCTTCCTGGTACAATCCTTCCCTGCTGCTTCCTGGTACAATCCTGTTTCTGCTACTTCTTGGTACAATCCTGTCCCTGCTGCTTCCTGTTACAATCCTGTGCCTGCTACTTCCTGGTACAATCCTGTTCCTGCTACTTCCTGGTACAATCCTGTTCCTGTTGCTTCCTGGTACAATCCTGTTCCTGCTGCTTCCTGGTACAATCCTGTTCCTACTGCTTCCTGGTACAATCCTGTTCCTGCTGCTTCCTGGTACAATCCTGTTCCTACTGCTTCCTGGTACAATCCTGTGCCTGCTACTTCCTGACACAATCCTTTTCTGCTACTTCCTGATACAATCCTTCTCTGCTGCATCCTGGTACAATCCTGTTCCTGTTGCTTCCTGGTACAATCCTTCTCTGCTGCATCCTGGTACAATCCTGTTCCTGTTGCTTCCTGGTACAATCCTGTTCCTGCTACTTCCTGATACAATCCTTCTCTGCTGCATCCTGGTACAATCCTGTTCCTGTTGCTTCCTGGTACAATCCTGTTCCTGCTACTTCCTGGTACAATCCTGTTCCTGCTACTTCTTGGTACAATCCTGTCCCTGCTGCTTCCTGTTACAATCCTGTTCCTACTGCTTCCTGGTACAATCCTGTTCCTGCTGCTTCCTGGTACAATCCTCCTCTGCTGCTTCCTAGTACAATCCTGTCCCTGATGCTTCCTGGTACAATCCTGTTCCTGCTGCATCCTGGTACAATCCTGTTCCTTCCTGGTACAATCCTTCTCTGCTGCTTCCTGGTACAATCCTTCTCTGCTGCTTCCTGGTACAATCCTGTTCCTGTTGCTTCCTGGTACAATCCTCCTCTGCTGCTTCCTAGTACAATCCTGTTCCTGCTACTTCTTGGTACAATCCTGTCCCTGCTGCTTCCTGTTACAATCCTGTTCCTGCTACTTCCTGGTACAATCCTGTTCCTGCTACTTCGTGGAGTTGCAAGGCTCTACATCACACTCGTCATCCACTGACGTTGTACCAAGTGTCGTAGTCTACCGGCTGGACTCAGTATCATGTTGCTGTTATCCACTGAAGCATTCAACTTCTGGAATATTTGGAGAACAGAACTTTCTAGATCAGTCTATTTTCTATGAGTTCCAACCTCAAGTTTATTTCACAAGCCCAACAGCCCACGCAGCTGTCCTGGCTCAATTAGGAAGAGGATGAAGGGGAGGGGGGTTGGGGGATCAATAAGTTGACCTGCTTTAGACAAGCGTTTTAGATACTGTTTGAAACATTTAGTGTGTTGAGAGATATTCTCCAGTCTACAGTATATTGAGATATATCCTGCAGGCTACAATGTATTGAGATATATTCTGCAGGCCACATTGTATTGAGAGATATTCTGCAGTCTACAGTGAATTGAGATATATTCTGCAGTCTACAGTGTGTTGAGAGATATTCTCCAGTCTACAGTATATTGAGATATATCATGCAGGCTACAATGTATTGAGATATATTCTGCAGTCTACAGTGTATTGAGAGATATTCTGCAGGCTACAATGTATCGAGAGATATTCTACAGGCTACAATGTATTGAGAGATATTCTGCAGGCCACATTGTATTGAGAGATATTCTGCAGTCTACAGTGAATTGAGATATATTCTGCAGTTTACAGTGTGTTGAGAGATATTCTCCAGTCTACAGTATATTGAGATATATCCTGCAGGCTACAATGTATTGAGATATATTCTGCAGTCTACAATGTATTGATATATATTCTGCAGTCTACAGTGTGTTGAGAGATATTCTCCAGTCTACAGTATATTGAGATATATCCTGCAGGCTACAATGTATTGAGATATATTCTGCAGTCTACAGGGTATTGATATATATTCTGCAGTTTACAGTGTGTTGAGAGATATTCTCCAGTCTACAGTATATTGAGATATATCCTGCAGGATACAATGTATTGAGATATATTCTGCAGTCTACAGTGTATTGAGATATATTCTGCAGTCTACAGTGTGTTGAGAGATATTCTGCAGTCTACAGTGTGTTGAGAGATATTCTGCAGTCTACAATGTATTGAGGTATATTCTGCAGGCTACAGTGTATTGAGATATATTCTGCAGGCTACAATGTATTGAGAGATATTCTGCAGGCTATAGGATGTTGAGAGATATTCTGCAGGCTACAGTGTGTTCAAACAATGTCATCTTAAGGCCGAACTAAAGAGTCGTTCAGTAATAAACAAGGATACTAAATATGCTTTGGGAGATAAGACTATGCAGCTTGCTCTAGAAGAATACAATGATAGTTGGCAAATCAACACTCGACTTACAAATTAACTTAATTCTAAGCCATTCACAACACCCAGAACCTAAGCTGCAAACTTAACAAAATAATCGTCAGTCGAACCCGGCAACCTTGGCTCTAAAGCCGGTTGCGCTTCCAAATGAGTTTCTCTGCTAGCCCGGCCCATCGCAGCCAGCCTGACATTTATAGAAATAATAATGATAATAATTATTATTATCATTGTTATTAATAATTATTATTTTAATTGTTAGTAATAATATATTAGACATAATTAATATAAATTATTAGTAATAATTATATATATTAATAAATAGGTTATCATTAATATAAATTAATAATAATATTTTTTCAATTTCCTTTGTTTTAGTGCTGGCCAACAGTCGTGAGACCTATAACAGGCCAGCACTGAAAAGTACACAAGTATCTTACAAATACATATATTTACATGAGAAAATAAGATAAACAATCAGCTAAATAATTATATATACCGAGGAATAGTTACAAAAAATAGACAATAATAATGATAAGAATAAAAAAATAGCAATAATAAAAATAACTGAAGATTATTAAAGCATAAGTAAGTTACTTAAAAAGCAGTAAAAATAAGCAAAAAAAAAAAAAAAANAAAAAAAAAGATCAGAATATTGTAAATTTAAATATTTGTGGCAGGACCTCTACCGGATAAATAAGTATTACGAGAGTTCTTTAAATAACTCTCTGAGTTTGGTTTTTCATTATTATTAAAGTCGAATTCTACAAATCTAGAATTGGCGCTATGGATACAACGGCCTAAAGGGCTCACATTTTAAGAGTTACCGAGAAAAAATGTTGAATTACGAGAAGCCCAAGTAGGGATATTTATACCTATTATAATAATTGTTATTATTAGTAGTACTAGTAGTAGTATTATTAATGAAACAATTTTGTATTTAAAATAAAATTAGGATAATTGATCACACACAGTTGTTTGGAGGTGGAACTTATTTAAATAAAAACACAAAGACCAGTGTTCTATAAGAAAATATTTATTCTTGACAATATTTTATAACATCAAAGAGTAGTGGGGCGAGATCCTGTATTATCTCGACCATTTGGCACCATAGGTCTGTCTGTTCCACACTTACTACCAAATGCGTGGATCAATTCTAACGAAATTTGACTGCGACATTCTTTCGACCTTTGCCGAACGGCGTATGTACTGTACGTATATGCTAGTTTGTAATTTTCTACATTTATTGCGAGACTGACGTCTTGAACCACATGAACAACGGTTATTTTCTATAAATATAATGAGCTATTGAATATAGTATTAATTTGTTTTCTGTCTAACTTGGCTACCAAGGAAAAATATATATTTGAAATCCAAGGAGAAATTAATTGTAGGAAATTTTTCAACTTGAAATCCAAGCAGAAATTAACAATAGGAGATTTTTCAACTTGAAATCCAAGGAGAAATTAACTATATGAGATTTCTCAACTTGAAATCCAAGGAGAAATTAATTATAGGAAATTTTTCAACTTGAAATCCAAGCAGAAATTAACCATAGGAGATGTTTCAACTTGAAATCCAAAGAGAAATTAATTATAGGAAATTTTTCAACTTGAAATCCAAGCAGAAATTAATTATAGGAAATTTTTCAACTTGAAATCCAAGGAGAAATTAATTATAGAAGATTTCTCAATTTGAAATCCAAGGAGAAATTAACTATAGGAGATGTTTCAACTTGAAATCCAAGGAGAAATTAACCATAGGAAATGTTTCAACTTGAAATCCAAGGATAAATTAACCATAGGAGATGTTTCAACTTGAAATCCAAGCAGAAATTTACCATAGGAGATGTTTCAACTTGAAATCCAAGGATAAATTAACCATAGGAGATGTTTCAACTTGAAATCCAAGGAGAAATGTTAAGACGATAATAACATCACATAACTCTTTGTGTCGCAGACGTAATTTGGCCACGTTCATTCGGAGAAAGATCGTTAAGTCCGGTTTTGAGTCTTAATGACCAATAAGCGTATTAATCTCATTTTTAAATACGTTTCAGTGTCTAATATTAACTTTGTGGACCTACTGAGGTATAAAATGGTACGCTCTGATGAATTACAATCCTTTTGATCAGACAATCTATAACAAGCCATAAAAACAAACCCTAAATGCGACCATTAAAATGATGTTAATTGAGCCCATTGTTGTATTTATTCCATAAGATTTTTTTTTAGCATCGCGTCTTACTACCCGTTCGGGTTATACGCCTATGTACTAATTACACTAATGGTTTAGGAAGGTTTAATTGAGAGAAAGTGCACACTCATTTGTGTGTAAGGAGAGTGGAAAACTATTTAGGAAAAACCTCTCAGTGCACCTGACCGGGATTGAACCCCGATCTTCCCGTCTTCACCAGTCTAGTCCAACACAAGAGTAGCGCGTTAGACCACGCAGCCACCGAAACGGGTTAGATAAAGATATTTATTTTATAAAATATATTATGATAAAAGAGTTTACATCAAGTGCGTGTTATTACATTACGTCACAGTTTATATGTGACTAGCAGGGCGCGGATTTTGATGACATGTCATATTTTTGATCCATTACAAATTATAGAGCTACTTACTCTGTTCATGATCTCCTTGTTGTGGAAACGTTTATTTTACACGTAAATATTTGGCCAATTTTTGTCATTTTGGATTTTTAGGTCACATTCGATTGTTTTGCGTCATTTTTGAGTAAGTTTTAGGCATTTATTTTAAATACGTATATTTTTTTAACTCTATTTTATATTTTATAAATGCATAAATACACAGAACTATTTTTTTAAGCGCATGTTGTCGTAATAGTTTGTTTAGTTGTAAAATACACATTCCTGGTGAGACTGCAACTAGGCTGGAGAGGCTTGCGTTGAGAGGGGGTAGCTATTACTCATAAAGCAAACATAAAGATAAAGTAATTTCTAGGTCATAAAGTCCGGAGCCCTGGTGTTTACAAAAATGGACGCCAATCATGTCAAAAATATTTACGAATGAAGCTTGAAACTTTAAAAATTATGGTCCCAAATCTGCACAAGTCTCCGAGTAAAGTTTTTATTTGCTTCAAACACACAGAAAAAAAGCATATATTTCATTTTATTTTTTCAGACAAATTTTTTAATAAATTTAAAAGAGAAAATTAATTCGAAAATTTAAAATTCCTGCTTTGAGGTGCACATGTTTGGTGACAAACGCTACTAATTTTAAAATTTTGGCTCCTTTTCTTGGGGTAGATATCGCACAATGATCACGACAGACAGACAGACAAACAAACTCTTCATTTTATTAGTATTACTTAAAAGATAAAATCACCATGCTATAGCTCAATTGTTGAGTTTGTGTCTTCATATTGGACAGTTACAGTTTTAACTGCTCTGCATATATCAGGGAGTTCGGAAATTCATGGCACAAAATGCACATCTAGCTTGTTTGAACCAAAAGTAATACAAAATCCCAGTACACTAACATCTGGAAAACAATGATAATACCATTAAATTGTGTTCGAAGCTTCGGCGTAAAGCGCCGGGAGAGCAAAGCTGTTCAAGCATGCGTGTACAACAGGTTGCATAGGAGTTAGGCGTGCGTCACTACACACCTCGACATCTTGGAGCACGGCAGCAGAAAATACCACAGTTAATAGTAAACAACACACCAGCCCATCTAAAAATGTGAATACGTTCTTAGGGTCGTCATTAACGGTCCTATATCACAGAAAGTGACTGCCATTATTATCTACATGTGCAATGCCGCTCGCCTAGCTCTTATGCAAATTGTACACGCATGCTTGAACAGCTTTGCTCTCCCGGCTTTGTACGCCGAAACTTTGAACACAATTTAATGGTATTAGCAGAGGTCTCCGGATGTAAGTGTGTAGGTATTTTGTATTACTTTTGGTTCAAACAAGCTGTGTGTGCAGTTTGGGTTTTGAGTTCCCGAACACTCTGTGTAGGTTGAATGTTCAGATTTCGCCATTTTATTTGATAAAACCCGAGACTGGAGCAAGTTCTATTATAGGTGAATCTTTTATATAATATTTCTAAAATATCTATAAGATCTTTGGTAGATCGTCAAAGTTACATCTTATTTATTTTATCAAAGAACTTTTATAAAAAAAAATGTGACAATGTAATACCGCCCTAACACATCTACAAATGACTTCTTGGCGGTTTAGTAACTAGCGACATTATTATTTAATTAAAAAAAGTTAGTAATAAATGAGAGCCGTAATTACTTAACAGCTTCATTATAAAACTATATATATTCTGTAATTTTTACATCCACCACACTTTTGGAAACTTATTTCGAAACCTAAAAAAAAGTGAGAGAGATTAAAAAAAGCGTCCTCCCTTATCTGTCGTTGGTCTATTTTCCCTCCCGTTTTACAACTAACGATCCACCACAAAAGCGCGAGTTTGAAAACAGATGAAACGCGGGCAGCGAACCGCGCCGCGCGGCTTCTTCCTGCTCGTTAATAATTAGATCTGTAGCTACGAGACGGAGAAGGGCAACCGCTCGGAAAAGAATTATGTTTCGCGACGAGCATTTGTTATTATTAATGTTCGGATACGAGAGTAGGGGAGGGGATGTTCGGATAACAGGAGGAGGGGGAGGGGGAGAGGAAATTCGACGTCTCGCCTCGCTTGTTATTGTTCGGACGAAAGGTTGGGACAGAAAGTAAACAACGAGCGCAATCAGGTCTTATCATTTCGAGCAGTGGGATTACATAAAACACTCTCAGAGAAAACACGCTTTACTTTTGATAGCAAACAATACACAGCAGCCGGGCTTTAAACCCGAGCGTCGAGATTCTACACTGTGGCGGCTGTACAAAGGCGTGTCGAGGTACTACACTGTGTCGGCTCAACAAAGGCGTGTCAATATTCTACACTGTGGCGGCTGTACAAAGGCGTGTCGAGATTCTACACTGTAGTGGCTGTACAAAGGCGTGTCGAGATTCTACACTGTAGTGGAACTCTACACTGTAGTAGCTGTACAAAGGCGTGTCGAGATTCTACACTGTAGTGGCTGTACAAAGGCGTGTCGAGACACTACACTGTAGTAGCTGTACAAAGGCGTGTCGAGATTCTACACTATAGTAGCTGTACAAAAGCGTGTCGAGATTCTACACTATAGTAGCTGTACAAAAGCGTGTCGAGATTCTACACTGTAGTGGCTGTACAAAGGCGTGTCGAGACTCTACACTGTAGTAGCTGTACAAAGGCGTGTCGAGATTCTACACTATAGTAGCTGTACAAAAGCGTGTCGAGATTCTAACACTGTAATGGCTGTACAAAGGCGTGTCGAGATTATACACTGTAGTGGCTGTACAAAGGCGTGTCGAGACTCTACACTGTAGTAGCTGTACAAAGGCGTGTCGAGATTCTACATTGTGGCGGCTGTACAAAGGCGTGTCAAGGTTCTATCCTTTAAACTAAAACCATTTTATATGTTAGTAATATAGTTTTAATAATATTGTAAAATTTACCTAATAATTTAAAGAATATGATATTTAGATGCGGCTACAACCGTAACTAACAAATATAATAGCTCAGATATTTAATCCATCATATTAATTTAATTAAAATAATAATAATACCTTTTAATTTAATTTTTTTAGCACCAAACGTGTTGTGCATCATAGCAGGCCCAACTCAGCTCCCGGCTCGCGCGAGGTATTATGGGAGTTAAAGGGAAAAGAAAAGACCTACTATATGCCAGAAATGTGTGCAGTGCATTCGTATTTGAATGAATACTCGACATTCTCCACGGTGAAGATTGGAGATAAGGCGATGAAGTTTCTCGTTAATAATTACAGTATGTCCATATTAAGATAAAATAGAGATTTGTGGACAATGCTATCTGTGAAGCCATTCTCAAATGGTCAAATACGGGCTTTTTAATGCAGTTTTTATCCACATATCATTTAATATTTCAACAGAGTTCTTCATTAGGAACTTCTATTAGCTCTTTATCTCCATTAATGTTTAGTCAGACATGATCCACGTGCAATAATGTTGGTGTAAATGTACTATTTCGAGACGACTGTACCACAAAGTTGATTAAAATGTGATGCACGGTACGTAGCTCTGTTGTGACGTCACATCTTGCCGGTCCCTAGTTCTGTTATGACTTCATATAGTACTAGTTCCTGAGCAATGTCCCCCCACCCCCCACCCTCTGAAATAAATCTACCCTCTCTAGATTTATTTCTCTTTTCTCTTATATTCTTCAATATGAAGTTTAAAGATGTCCTTGCTTCAAACTCCAAACATTTTGCAGTAAATAAAATTACTAATATTCAAATAGGACCTTTACGATCAAAAAAACTAATGAATGAGCTCTTACGAATCAGTCTCCCTCTTTTTAAAATAATAAACTCAGCTATTGTATATTTACCTATCGCCTCTAATATTTCAGCATGATTACATTTTGGGCCTCTACTTGGTAACAGCAAGCTACCAGCTAGACATTACACAACTCACGCTGATTAGCATCTACCAGAACTGCCCACATTCACAACTCACGCTGGACTAACATCTACCAGAACTGCCCACATTCACAACTCAAGCTGGACTAGTATCTACCAGAACTGCCCCCATTCACAACTCACGCTGATTAGCATCTACCAGAACTGCCCACATTTACAACTCACGCTGGACTAACATCTACCAGAACTGCCCACATTCACAACTCAAGCTGGACTAGTATCTACCAGAACTGCCCACATTCACAACTTACGCTGATTAGCATCTACCAGAACTGCCCACATTCACAACTCACGCTGGACTAGCATCTACCAGAACTGCCCATATTCACAACTCACGTTGGACTAGCATCTACCAGAACTGCCCAGATTCACAACTCACGTTGGACTAGCATCTACCAGAACTGCCCACATTCACAACTCACGCTGATTAGCATCCACCAGAACTGCCCACATTCACCACTCACGCTGGACTAGCATCTACCAGAACTGCCCATATTCACAACTCACGTTGGGCTAGCATCTACCAGAACTGCCCACATTCACAACTCACGCTGGGCTAGCATCTACCAGAACTGCCCACATTCACAACTCAAGCTAGACTAGTATCTACCAGAACTGCCCACATTCACAACTCAAGCTGGACTAGTATCCACCAGAACTGCCCACATTTGGTCGAGACCTAAGTTTTGTGTGACAGCTTTGGACCACACACGCTAATGGCTTATTTAACCGCGTTTAGCTACATATTGGTAAGACACGACGCTAAAAAAAATTGTTTGGTAAAAACCCACTTCGATGGCGTGTGGTCTAGCGCGCTATTCTCGCAGTAGACTTGACTGCCGATGACGGGAAGACCAAGGTTCGAATCTTGGTCGGGTGCACTGAGGTTTTTTCCTCAAAATTGTTTTCCACTCTCCCTCCACTCAAATGTGGGTACACTTCCTCCAAATATAGCCTTCCTAATCCCTACAACTATTACTGTTGTTAGTATATACGCGTATCGCACGAACGGGAAGTAAGACTCAGTGCTAAAAAAATATTATTATTTGTTAAAAGGGTTTAAAAAAAGTGGATACCCATCCTGCCCCAGTCATCATTTTTAAAATGAACTTTTTTTTATCCGGCTATGAAAACCCTAATTCAAGGAAACATGAACTCTCTTTTTTCGGTATCTGGATATGAAAACCCTAATTCAAGGAAACAAGAACTTTTCGGTATCCGGATATGGAAACCCTAATTCAAGGAAACACGAACTCTCTTTTTTCGGTATCTGGATATGGAAACCCTAATTCAAGGAAACAAGAACTTTTCGGTATCCGGATATGGAAACCCTAATTCAAGGAAACACGAACTCTTTTTTTCGGTATCTGGGTATTGAAACCCTAATTCAAGGAAACACGAACTCTCTTTTTCCGGTATCTGGGTATGGAAACCCTAATTCAAGGAAACACGAACTCTCTTTTTCCGGTATCTGGGTATGGAAACCCTAATTCAAGGAAACAAGAACTTTTCGGTATCCGGATATGGAAACCCTAATTCAAGGAAACACGAACTCTCTTTTT